>CM031234.1:350237394-350439894 GCA_018340775.1 Taxus wallichiana var. yunnanensis
TTTTTGTTTAAAAGAAGGTTTGAATCTTCCTTTAGCATATGATTTATTTCTAACATACATTTCAGTTTCTTCTAGATCAATCTTCTTGGTTCTATTTTCTTCTTCTATCAGAGAAGAAATTAAATCCTCTAGACTCGGATTTATTTTACTCAAAGTGAAGACCATATTAGAATAGCTAGGAGGCATGCTATTAAGTAATACTAATTTTGCATCATCATCAAGCACATCAACTTTTATTCCAGCTAATTGATTTGAAATAGAATGAAACTTACTGATATGTTCCACCATACTTTCTCCTTCCTCCATTTTGAGTCCGAATTTTTTTTTTTGAGTGCCACTATGTTGTGCTCTCTGCTTGTGACCCAAAAAATTTGCTCAATTTCATCTAGATCAAATGTGATGTCTTTGTTAGATCTATGTGATGTAGGTAGGCATCAAATAAACCTAGGCCAATAATTGTTGTTACTTTTCAATCCTTGCTTTCCCATTTTTCTGCTTCATCTACGTTGCATGGTTTAATGATTTTTCATTCTACAATCTCCCATAGATATTTGTTAATCAGCAATAATTGATTTCTAACCTACCATGTATGGAAATATTTTATTTTGAATTTATCAATTTAATTCAACTTTTCTATGTCGATTTAAAAATTGGACGTTGGATTCCACCGAAAATGCATCTACAAAACAAAAAAATTGTTTACAATTTTTTATATGATCAATGTAAAGAGTTCAAAAAAACACACATTTTAAAAAAACATCATCTCAATCTGAGTTACTAACCGAAAGTTACTGAAACTAAATTTTTAAATCCAACATCTTTCCTAGGACCCCTTTCCAAAAAATGGCAAAAAACAGAATAGAAGATTTCTAACTCGCGATTTCACAATTTTCGCGATTGCGTGAAAAAAACATGAACTAAACGGTGACACTACTCATAACTCACAATTTTGCGATTGGGTGAAAATACAGTGACTCCGAAGGAGTAGATCATGATGGATGGTGAGTGTGCACCAAACACAACAGAAAACATCATGTAGTAGAATGGGCACTGGAGAATCCACTGACCAAAATCAATTGTCCACCATTTCGTTGTGATAGATTTGCACGCGGCTTCAATGGTGGATGCTTGAAATTATTTGACTACATGGAATATGGATCAAGATTCTCGACACCACCGATAAAAATGCACAATAATAAAACACTTTGAATAATAATAATATAGAAACAAAAATTCGTTCGGGATATCTTTACATAGATGGAGCATACAATTTATAGTTTTTGATCTCCTATACTGAGTTGAGTCAACACTCATCTTCAAACCCTATAATCTCTCTCCATGAATCTCTCAGATATATTCCTAGGATATCTCTCACACCAAAATAGCTACGTGAGTTTTTTATTCAACAACTTCACACACACATAACTATTAACTATATTATTAATATGATTTGTATTAACTCATTATTAATAATATTACAATTTATTAATAATGTCACAATATATTTCTAACATGTAGGTGGAGGAATTTTTTTGATAGATGTAACATTTACATGATCCACCTCAATTCCTCTTTATGAAACGATGAAACCTAGGAGCTTCCTAATAAGATTCCAAAGACACACTTCCTAGGATTCAAACGCACTTTGTAATCTCGAAAATGCTGGAAAATACATCTCAAGTACTTTTAGGTTCTCTCCTCTAGTTTTAGATTTCACTAAGATATCATCAACGTAATCTTCCATGATTTCATTCATCATGTCATGAAAGATCACTATCACTGCATGTTGATACGTGGCCCCGACATTCTTGAGTTTAAAAGGTATTACCTTGTAACAAAATGTTCCACAAGGGGTGATGAAATATATCTTGTGTTGATCATCCTCTACAATTCTTATCTCATTATAACCTGAAAAACCATCCATTAAGGACAACATTTCATAACCAGCGGTGGAATCGACGATCATATCAATATTTGGCAAGGAAAGTCATCTTTGGGACATGCTTTATTGATGTCACGAAACTCGAGTGTATATTTTTATACCACTCAAACTTCTTCTCGAACTGGAACTATGTTAGATATCCAATCCAAATAGTCAATGGGTTTAATAAAATCAGTATCTAATAACTTTTCCAGTTCCTCTTTGACAAGTAGTGCAACCTTAGGGTGCATCTTTCTCAATTTATACTTGATGGGTTTGGTGTCTGGGTGCACAACAAGGTTGTGCACGACTAATTTTGGGTCCAAAATAGGCATATTTGTGTATGACCATGTAAATGTATCTACATATTCTCGCAATAGTTCCATGAAGACCATTTGTTCTTGTCTTTATAAGTGAAGTCCCCACTTTATCATTCTAGGCTCCTCTTTTGAGCCAATATTGACACTGATCATTTCTTCAACAAGCATTTTGGAAGCATCCTCCATCCATGTAGGATCAGGGGGAAGAGTAAGATCAACCTCGATAGGAGGTGTGAGATCATATTTATAAGGATATTCCACCTTTTCTATGATTTCTTCATTTTTCTTATCTACTAGGGCCTCAAAACGTTTGTCACTATGATACTTATGCTTGTTCTTTCCATAGGGATTTTTGAAGTATTCTTATTATTTCTTACATCCTTTTTATTCAAGTGTCAACATATCTCGATTCTTCTCTAAAGTATGCACAAGCATCTAGTTTGATGGAAAAACCTTTCTTGTGATCCCCAGTCAGAATAGAATCCCTGAGTCCCATGAATTTTGTGAATGCCTCATCATTTTCAAATAAATCAAGTGGTATGTGAAATTGTTGATCCCAATCTAAAAGTTCTGGATATATAAGGGTTACTTGATAATTGGTTTGGGAATTTTTTTTGAATAAGGTAAAAATAGATGAGTTAGGTAATAGGTTCTTGGAGGAAAGATCCTCATAGAGGATACATTGGGAATATGTATTGCTATCTGAATGAGATGAGCCATCTCACATTTAGAAATGGTGGCATCTATTTCAAAGGGTGGATCATCATGAGGTATAATTTCAAGGCCATGTTTTTCAAATTTGAAATGAGGAATAGGAAATGGTTCTAATCGTCCTTGTGCATTTATACCACATCCAAACCCATCGTAACCCATGACATACATCATGTCATGGCCTTTGATATCTTGTAGATCTTTATTGGTGGGATATTCTAACATCTTTTCCTCATATAAAAGACAACTAGGGATGAATATCGCAAAGGGATTAGGGCATCTATCTCCAGTTCTTTTGAATTGAAAATAAGGTTTTCCCCATGTCCTGGGTGATACTGAAAGATTTGAAAATAAGGTTTTCCCCATGTCCCGGGTTTTCCTTTATAGCATCTCGTATGTAAGGGAACAATAATATCTATGGAAGGACATTCATAGGCCGCACGAGAAAAAATGTGCAATGCCCTACAATGTGTGAATGGTTCTAGATCACCCTGAATGGTGATTATCTATCCTCCATGACACATCTTGATACACTGATGGAAGGTGGAGGGAATAGCCTACATGGCATGAATCCATGGGTATCCCAAGAGCATGTTATAGGGAAGATCTAAGTCAAGGACATGGAAATTTGTATCGTGACATGTCGGCCCTACTTCCATAGGAACTACTATAATACCTACTAAATCACATTCCTCATTATCATATGTTGTGATTGTAATATTTTTAGCCCCTAGATTTTTTTCGAATGGCCCAACTACTTAACTAGCTTCAAAGTGTAAATATTTAAACCGGATCCACCATCCATAAGCACTCTCTTGATCTTATGATGAGTAATAACTACTTTTAGGTATAAGGGTAGGTTTTTCTTTGAGTCATTACGCGGGATTGCAGTGTGATAAAAAGTGATATGATCATTGGAATCAAGATGTGTAATCATCACTTGAAGGTGCGTGGGATCTACATCTATGGAGACTCCTAAACTCTACATTTTTATATAATATGTTCTTATGAGTAATAGATATTTTGAGGAGATCTAAAATTGATATCCTAGTTGGTGTCTTCTCCAATTGTTCTATTAAATTGTACTGACCTTCCTAAGGAACAGGTAGGGGATCTAGTATGATCAAATGAGCACATCATGTACCTACAACACAATTTTTTTCTAAAATCCTAATAGTATTAACTTGTTCATCAGATGAATGGATACAACCTATAAGGGAATCAAAGGGACTATCATTAGTTGGATAAACATAGGAAGCAATCCTATAACCATTGGAAGTTTGTCCGCGATATGGATTCTTGTTATTTTTATCTATGCATGGTTAGGAAATATTTCTTTAAATATACCCATTTTCTCGTTGGGACCCTATCCTGAGTCGGGGTGAATCTACTACAATTTTTCCCTCTTCGATGAGGTCTTGTATATAATGTCATAGTCTCAAGCACCTATCAGTTTTGTGTCCTTTGACACGATGGAAATCACAATACTCATGCTCTTTGAACCAACCTAGTTTTGGAGCATCTTCTGGATATGGTACCATCATGGTTGAGTACTACACCATGTTCATTGCATCTAATTGTTTAATTATCACATATAATTATTCATTTAGTGGTGTAAACATGTGTTTTGTAGGTTCCTTTGGGTGAGGTCTTTGTGAAATCTTTAGAATCGGACCGAGTGTGTACAACCTAGACTATTTTGGATTTTGTAATGCCATCGCCAACGACATGTTTTTTCTTGTTGAATAACTTTGGTTTATCTGAGGGTTTTGTTTCATGTTTGTCCTTTATGATAGGTTTAAGTGTACCCTTCACAATGAGATCCTTTTTTATTTGACTACCATTCTCTATAACTTCTTCAAAGTTAGAGCTGTAGTGCATTTGTAAATGAAAGGCTATTTTCGGGTTTAAGTTAGGGATGAATATGCTTACTAGTTTTTTTCCTCGTAGAGCACAAGGTAAATAATTTGCCAATCCACGCCATTACTTTGCAAGAATCACATGAAGGTCTCATTAGGTTTTTGTTTTGCATTGCAAAGGTTGTTTATGGTGATATCATTCTCCATATTGAAGGAGTAATGTCACACAAATGTTTTGGTTAGTGTGGGACATGTCGTAGTGGATCCATTGGTTATACTAAAAAATCATTCTAATGTTAGTGTTCCTAGCACAAAGGAAATAATCATATTAGAAAATTATCGCTGTATGCGACCTCTTGACAAGCCATGTAGAAGTCTTTGATGTGATCATAAGGATCACCTTTTCTTTTATACTTGTCGAACTTAGGGATGGTGAAATGTTTTGGAAATGGTTGTCGCAACATATCCTTATCAAAGGGATAAGGACATATCTCTTCATATAGGTATTTCCTATTGTGTCCTACATTGCTTTCTTGTAGCGTAGTAAGTGTATTTTTCATCGATTATAACTCTTGTTGAATGAGTTGTTCCTTTGTAGGTGATACCGGTCTATTTACCTTAGCAAATTTGAAAGTTACATCATCATATGGATCAAAGTGAAACTCACAGATTTTGTCTTGAGTTTATCTTTATGCACATTCTTACTTGAAGAGCCTAAGTTTGCTAAATTTTGACTGAGTTTCAGTATCTATCTTTGGATGATCTCTTCTTCGATTAAGGGATCATCTTCTTCGTCAAACCTAGGAGGTGGTGAGCCTTTGTGCTCATGTTCAACTTTTACTTTGTGTGAAGCCTTAGAGTAAGGTCTTCATGAATCACCTATTGGTTTTGATGGGTCTTCTTCAACATTTTTGTTATGTTGTCTTGAAGTGGAAGCATACCCTATGTCAAAGGGTTTATCCATGTCTAAGAGGGATGGTTGCTCTTCTATTTTATGGTTAATGGTTTTAGTCTCCACTTCGTGCTCTTGTGGAATCTTGGATCCTAACTCAAGAACTCTTGTGAGTACTTGATATTTGTTATAATAAAGGAGCTCGTCGAAGTGAACTAGGTCTAACTTTTTTCTCAAAATATTCAGAATCTTTTCTGATATGATCAACCAAAGGTTATGTGTCTTTGAATTGTGAAAAGAGAGGTGCTAAGTTAGTACCACTTTGAATGGGAACAATGCAAAAGGATTTTCTTCTAAGTCACACTTGTTTGGTTTAGATGCCATTTTCATGATTCTTGGCATTACTAGACTAAGTTACACTAGGTTTTTTCTAAATGTATTCAAAGTTGTACAAAACCTAGGTGTATGTAGTGTAAGTCATCTGAAGTCTTAATGTCCTAGTTTTTTCTAAATTCAATGTTATGCAATTGTTATTGTATTAGGAACAATCATGCAAACTCTCTAGAAAACCAATCAAACACTCAAACTTTTTAGAAAGACTATACCTAAGCTATGATTTCAACGATGGGTGCAAGATAGATAGTGACAATACCCTATCAATACATAGGTCGAGTTAGAATACCAACAAGACCTAAGTACCAAAGTGATATTGACGCGATCTCTCCACAAGATATACTATGACTAGTTCAAATGCCGACAAAACCTAATTTTTTGATAATGGAAGTTGTGAATGTGAATAGCGTAACAACACTACCTTGACACATTAACCAAGAAAGAAAGGTGTTAGTATCAATATGATGTTATTGCAATATAAACAAAGCAGTATCAACACTCTTAAAAGACTCAGATGACGTTGGAACCAAAACTAAGTACAAGTATAGCAATAATTTATTATCCATGCGAGTAGCGTAACAATACAATAAAGAAACTTATACCAAGTTCTCAAAAATGAAAACAAGATGTAAGTATCACAATTATATGGCTAAAATGTGAGAAAAAAAAACAACTCAAGGGGAAACAATGATGAAATGAAATCCTAGCTATGAAGATGATCTTGAAATCAAGATCACGTAGATATCAAAGATGTAAGAATGTATCTACACACTTTATATATTTAACAACTCATCCGAAAACATGGATGAGCGTAAATAGAAAAAAATTGACGAACACTATCTATGATAACAATCCCAAAAATATTTCTCCTCTTTTCCCAAATGGGCAACAAGAAAACAAAGGTATAGACCAAATGAGGTGGAAATAAAATAAGTGTCACTTGGGCAGAGTTTCACCTCATCCTAAGGAGAGAAAGAAACAAAGCTAAGTGATATGTCGTAATTTCGTGATGAGTGACACTTAGATCTAACTTAAGTGGAATATTTTCCTTATTTGCAAAGCAAGTTTTAGACTCCAAGTAAGTCGTCACTTCGTGATGGTTCGACAAGACGTGATAATGAACTAGTAAAGTGGGTTCCAATACAAAATGGTTTTCCTACGTACATCACTCAACTAGGCGTTAATAGTTTATCTAATGCGAGCTCAATTTACCAAGAAATTCACAATGAATAGTCTTGGAGTATCTTATCTTTACTTTACCCCCTTCAAATACAATGAGAAATAAATGTGTTCATGCATATTCTCACTGGGGTTGTGATATGGAAAACTTTGACTCTAAACTCACAATGTAAAATCTAGTCAAGTGGGTAAACAGAGAGCTTCCTGTTTCATCTACAAAGTTACTCAGTGGTGGATTACTTTATGGTTCCTAGAACCACCCCCATTTTTTTAGCTTAAGGTGTTATGCCAAAGGGGTTATGTTCTAGTTGAGTGGATAGGGATGTACCCTTTTCTAAAACCTACAATATAGTGTGATGTATGTGGTGTGTTTTTTTATCTTGCTTAGCTTAATGTGGTTTTAAGTAGCACACCATTTGGAAACCTACAATCAAACATGTATTAGTGGGTTTGTGTTTCGAATATCCTTTCTTCAACAATCTAATTTGGTCCTATACACAAAGGGTTAGTGTTTTCCCAAAAGATCACAATAACATGAAAGAGAGTTTACGTGTTGCTTTTGATTCCCAAGGTCACCAAAAGAGGTGCGAGGGAAGAGCATACACAACATGACAAACTCAACTATAAAATAATGGAAAATACTTCAAGTTTTTTACAAAAAGGAATTCGTTTTAACCAACTTTGAAATTTAATCCATTATGAAGTGTAAAGAAAGTGTTTTGAAAGCAATAAGAAGGTTTTGGAAGTGTTTTTGGTTCCCAAGATCACCTAGAAGGTGTGAGGGAAGAGCATACACACTTTGAAAACCTTTATCAACTAAGAAATGAAACACTTAACTTAGTAAAAAAACCAAAAGAACCCTATAATCAATCATGTTAGAACCTACAAACAACCAATAAAAACAATAAATTTTGATCTTATAGCTTGGGAGAAATTTTCAATTTTTAACACAGACGCTCGCACCCAGATCGACGCGCATGTGCATCCCAACCAACGGATACACGCTCAAACCGATGAATTTATGAGGTAATAGAATATGACAAAGTGCATTCAACACCTATACATGTAGAAAGATGGGTACGTTAGGGTTTTGACGGATATGCTCCCTTTTCCGACGAGTATGTCTACGAGCTAAAAAGTAGGATAAAAACAACAAGAAAAATACACATATGTATCTCGAGACAAAGATAAATGTGCCAATCAAAGGATGCGATGACATTTCAACCATTACATGGCCCTTTGTAAATGTCTTTACAATACAAAATATAACCAGACAGATGTGCGGCCAATTCGACAGTGCTTCCCTATTTCAACAAAGATGCTCGACCTAGTACACCTACATGTACCCCTACAAAAACCTTAAAAACCACGGAAATGAAAAATTTAAAGAAGAAAATAGGTTAGTTATTGATCATGGAAACCTATTTCTAGCTTGGACCCATTAAATGCTTAAGCAAAAGGGAGATTTAGCTTGTTTAAAATATGAAATCTATTAAAAGACAATCCTTTTAACCCTAGAAAGCATGAAAATGATTAAAAATGGACATAGAAAGCCTAGAAAAGGTTTCAAAAGTATTGTGGAGTAAGTCCCACCGGGCATGCCAAATTTGTGTAATGAAAAGTTTGCAAAAGCTTATAAAATGGGGTAAGAACACAAAAGAAGCCCCAAAATCTTTAAACAAACAACTTAATGACCATCAGATTAGAGGTAAGAAAGATCTACCTATTTACATGCATATATAAATCTTGAAACAAACAATCAACCTCTAAACGTGATAATATTAGTTCTCTACTCCATGAAAGCTACCAATAAATGAACCTATTAAAGATCTAACAATCAGTTTTGTGATTGTTGATCATTAAAAGCTTAAGAATGGAAGCTCACCATTAATGGATTCTCCCATTTAGCTAAATCTTTGAAATTGATTAGTAAATAACAAGCAAATAGCTCAAATAAACTATGAAGATAAATCTAAAAGACCTTAAATGTCTTAAATCAGAAATAACAGAGAGAGTGTGTTCTTAGGAAAAGATGGGACGGGTATACCTCTATTGATAGTTTTTGGATTTTGAGAAAAGGATGTTTTGGATACATGTGGGACTAAAAAGGGTTCAAAAAGGTGATTTTTAGAAAAAGCACATTGGGAGGTGTGAACTGGATTTTGGAAAGCTAAGTGGTTATTTGGAAAGGTAAGATATTTGTTTAGAAAGTCAAATCTTTCTTAGAAAGTCAATAGGATGTTTAATTAACCTAAACAAGGTTAATTAAAGGAAACAAGCTTATAGAAGCCGATTAGAGAGGGATTATCATGGTTTAGGGGTTTTGAAGAGGTTAAAAGGGTAATTTACTAGCGTAGTATAGTAAATTAGCGAGTAACTAGGATAGTTAGTATAATCTTAGTAATAAGATCATGTAGATCAAACTATAGGTGTCTACACACCCCTGCAAAAACCTTAAAATTCATGGAAATGAAAAATTTAAAGAAGCAAATAGGTTAGTTATTGATCATGGAAACCTATTTCTAGCTTGGACCCATTAAATGCTTAAGCAAAAGGGAGATTTAGCTTGTTTAAAATGTGAAATCTATTAAAAGACAAGCCTTTTAACCCTAGAAAGCATAAAAATGATTAAAAATGGACATGTAAAGCCTAGAAAAGATTTCAAAAAGACTATGGAGTAAGTCCCACCAGGCGTGCCAAATGTGTGCAATGAAAAGTTTCAAAAGCTTAGGAAATGGGGTAAGAACACATAAGAAACCCCAAAAGCTTTAAACAAACAACTCAATGACCATCAAATTAGAGATAAGCAAGAGCTACCTATTTGCATGCATATATAAATCTTGAAACAAACAATCAACCCCTAAACATGACTATATTAGTTCTCTACTCCATGAAAACTATCAATAAATGAACCTATTAAAGCTCTAGCAATCAGTTTTGTGATTTTTGATCTTTAAAAGCTTAAGAGTGGAAGCTCACCATTAATGGCTTCTCCCATTTACCTAAAGCTTTGAAATGGATTAGCAAATAACAAGCAAATAGCTCAAATAAACTATGAAGATAACTCTAAGAGACCTAAAATGGCTTAAATCAAAAATAAGAGAGAGAGTGTGTTCTTAGGAAAAGGTGGGAGGGGTATGCCTCTATTTATAGTTTTTAGATTTGAGAAAAGGATGTTTTGGATGCATGTGGGACTAAAAGGGTTCAAAAAGGTGATATTCAATAAAACACATTCGGGGTGTGAACATGAATTTAGAAAGCTAAGTGGCTTTTGGGAAGGTAAGATATTTGTTTAGAAAGTCAAATATTTCTTAGAAAGTCAATAGGTTGGCTAATTAACCTAAACAAAGTTAATTAAAGGAAACAAGCTTATAGAAGCTGGTTAGAAAGGGATTATCATGATTTAGGGGTTTTGAAGAGGTTAAAAGGGTAATTTACTAGCGTAGTGTAGTAAATTACCAGTTACTAGGATAGTTAGTACAATATTAGTAACAAGATCATGTATACCAAATTATAGGTGTCTACACACCGTGTGTCCTCGAGATTTAGAGGATATTGTTATATTTTATGCACGGTGTGGCGCCTAAGGGATTGATGGCCTTAGAAAAGAAAAAAATTCATTTGCATTGTACCTTACATGTTGATCTGTGGGGACTTATACAAGCTAGGTCAAGATGAAGTTTTGTACAATTTTACTTTAGCACGAGAGAACAAGTAATTATGGAGGAGGCTCATGGTGGTATTGCAGTGGGCACTATGTAGGAGATGCCACTGTGCACAAGATTATTTTAGCTAGATTATGGTAGAAAATGTTGTACAAGGATTGTAAAGAATATTTGAAGGCGTGTGATCACTAACAACACCTTGTAAATCTTTGTCAAAGAGATGAAATTCCTTTGATACCTATTGCTAGTGTAGAACCTTTCAAGAACTAGGAAATTGACTTTATGGGCCCTATTTCCACAGCTACATGTAGAACCGGATCGTGCTACATAATTACTTATAGAGATTATCTTACAAGGTGGGAGGAAGTGGTACCTACAAAGGATTGCACAATAGTTACAACAACAAGGTTCTTGTGGGAAAATATTATTACTAGGTATGGATGTCCTTTAAGTTTGACAAGTGATAGGGGTACTCACTTTCTCAATGAAACCATTAGGATACTATTGGATGAATTTATGGTTGCACATCATAAGAAAAAACCATATCATACTCAAGAAAATGGAACTATTTAGGCTTTCAAAAAGATATTGAACCAAACTTTGACAAAAAATTGTGATGCTAGAAGGAAAGAATGGGATGATAAAGTCTTTATTGTACTTTGGGCATACGGAAAACCTACAAGAGGTTGAATAAAGAAACACCCTTTCAGTTGGTGTTTGGTGTAGAGGTTGTTCTACCCATGGAATTCATGTTACCTTCTTTGTGTATTACGTGCGCAGGAGGTTTGGTTGATGAGAAAGCATTAGAAGAACATATTGATAAATTGATGCAACTGGATGAGAGGCACGCCATAGAAAGATGGAGTCAGAAGCAAGAAAAAGCTAGGAAAAAGGCATGGCATGATAGGCATATCAAGGATAAGAAGCTTGAGGTTGGGAAAATGGTACTTATTTATGATTCAAATTTTTATGCCACCCAGAAAGCTTAAAGTGCATTGGTTAGGACCATATGTAATCACTTATATACTTGACTCAGGCACTTTCCTAGGTTCTAGTGTTGGATGGAACATGGTTCCTGGTTACATCAAAGAGAGTAGGTTGAAGCCCTACTATAAATAATTTGTCATAGTGTTTGTAATAAGGTAGTGTTGCCTCTTAGATTAGGATTCCCTTAATGCATTTCATTTATATATGTTTCCTCCATTGTTGCTATGTTTTGTCGAGGTTTAGTTGTGTTTTTGTGTTATAAACGCACTTGTGCGCAAGAATCTAATTAATATCTAAAGTGTTTCATACACAAAGGACCATGCATAGCCTTCATATGGGGTGGTTAGAGAACAATTAAATATCGGTACCATGTGATGGATTGCGGTGCATTATAAAGATAAACTCACAGTAATTTAGAGAAGTGAAAATCAGAAATTTTCTTAAATTTTAGACCATGCGTAGGGAGATGGAAGCTTAGTGTAATGAAAATTAGGCTGAAGCATTAGAGACTACTTAAGAAAGGTCACACTGGATAAGTACTTTGGTGTAGGAAAGCGTGGGGAGAGGATATTTGTGACAGAGAAGTAGTCGGCACACTAGAAGGTTATGACCGAGGCACGAAAACAAGAGGCGTGGAAGATGGGATGTGATGCACGAGTAAGCGTGGATGTGAAATTAATGCCACATATGGTGGTAGATGGGAGAAATTAATGTGAAGGATTTTTGAAATTTTCTATAAATTCAGCATTTTGTAATGGCATTGTTACCTTGCATGTTTGAGAGCGAACGAAGTTTGAAGTGTGAAGACAATCTAGAGACATTAAAATTTATAGATCAATGAATGAGGTGAAATCAAGGCTTGGAGTTTAGAATTATTCAGCATATAATTGTGATTCATGCATTAGTGCACGTGTTCGAGTAGGGTTCGTATGGCTAGGGTTCATAGGATGCAAAGTCCAGCTAGGGTTTGAAAAATCATGTAGACGGTTTGCACTCGTAGAAAGCGAGGGGGTTTTCAAGGTAACGGTTTGTGAATTACATAGCACACTTTGCATATGTGAGAAAAATAAGATGCACCACAAAGAGCTCCATTTTTGTGGTGGGGGCCGATGAAGTGGCAGAATATTGGTTGGTTGAAATTTTATATCCAGAGGAAGTAATCAAGGGGCGACCTTGGAAAACAAAACTAACCCAAAGTGTCGATCTCTGATACAAACCACATAATAGATAAGTGTATGAAGGACATTGCTACCAAAGTTGTCAAAATGAAAAATCAACAAATGACAGAGATGGAGAGAGGGTGTTGGAATATTTTGTGAGGAGATTGTTGGAGAATGTCGGGGTTATAAAAATCCTTGAATTGCCTTACTTTTGGAAGCCTGAGCAGCTATATAAATGGCTTATGTTAAGTTTGCATGAGGTTTTTCTGTTACTTCACAGGAAGACGGATGCGGATCACCGCTAAACTTATTGGAAAGGTAATGGGGTTACATGACACCAAATGGGAAATTATAGGTGACTTATCATACAATGAGGGGATTGATGCAACATTCACTGTGCTTAAATATAAGAAGGGGGTTGAGCATTTAAGGTGAAAAATATTGGGGATATGGCTACAAGGGTTGCAACATGGCTTGCACACTTTGTAAATTGGGTGCCTCCGAGAGATGGAATGAGGTGAATCAACGCTGGTTGCACATAACGCACAAGATGGCCAAAAAAACTTACTACAACATCGCTAGATACATTGCAGAGAGCTTGGTGACCGAGGCATGCATCCAGGTAAGACAAAGGTGAGAAGATAACTTGGGGCGTCATCCTTTTATTGATTGTTTTCAATGAGATTGGTGTACCGATGGACAAAGGGATAATTATTAGGAATTTCTCTTAGACAATAATTCCCCGACCAATAAGTTCTCAAAATATATATTATGGGGTTTAATTTCCAACACCTACAAGGAGCGCCAACAAAAATGGTTTAGGTGACTACATCATGTGTTTGAAGGGGAGTGGTTCATTCTACGTGAGCTTCCTACATGTTAAATGGAGAAATAGAGTTCATCGTCTACCAATATTTCAGTTTGGGGTGGTTCCATATGAAGATAGGTGAGAAGAGCCCCTGGTGCAAGCTACCTTTGCATTCACCGCATGATATTTTAGAGATTCTATCAATCAGTTCCATAATGTACTTAAACTTCAGTTTGACACTAACAAGGTAGATGTAGATGTTCATATTTTGTGAAAAACATATGCATGGCCAAACCGAGAGGTGCATGTTGAAAATCTTGAGATGGATAACATTGACATCACCCTAGAGACCATAGTCATATGGAAGATGGAGTTGATGCGTGTCTATGTCTATTGGAGGCCACAGTTCAAGGAAAAATTACTAAAAGGAGAGGACATAGCTCTACCAGTCCTCCAAAGCTGGAGTAGATAGTAGGCACATCAAGGCTAGTTTCACCTGTGCCACCTATTCGGGATGAACCAAAGGCCTATTGGCTTAGAAAATGTACTTGGAAAGGAGGAAGAGATAGGTAATATCACTAACCTAGACTACACATGAAGAGTTTTGTATAGAAGGTGTACATCCAAGGATGATGACATTGGAACTCCACCACTAGTAAGGAGGTCACCATGAGTAACTCCGGTGAAGAACGTTGATGAGAAAAATAAAAATATCCAAAGGTATGTGCCTATAAGAGATATCGAGAAGGAGAAGTAATCTCGCCAGAGCATGCAACACGAAGTGGCCTCTCCAAATCTAGAAATGCAAGATGATGAGGACATAAGTGATAGAGTAGTCTATTAGGAATCCGGCCCAAGTGTAAGCATCCGTGCGTTTATTGAGATAAAAGCAAGGTGTTGGTGGGGATATAGATATTATAGTACGCCCAACACACGAAGGAAAATAGGGTGAGGAGGAAGAGGTAGAGAAAAGTGTGGGCACTAAAGAGCAACAGGGATGCAAGTCCTTCTGCACAAGAAAACATAGGTGAGTGCATAGGATAAAACATGGAGAATGTGGTAAGGAATAAAATCTGGGATACATTAATGACACAACAAATATTATTCGTGCCCAGTTTTAGAGTACGATGTCTAAGGAACAATTATATGGTTGGGATTTGATGGATGTAGAAATGGTAATCATGCGCACTCACAAACAATTGTCGTGGAGCATGCGAGAATCACATGGACAAGCCTTATTTTGACATCCGCAGGAGGCATGTGTATCATAGAAGATGAAACAAGTTCCACACACTTGTCATATCACCATTAATCCTACATAACTAGCACATGAACATGTAAGCAATGTGCTTGTTAAGGTATCTATTGAAGTTGCCCACTGTAATATTGATAAAGTGACACTTATAAGGGAACTTCTAGAATATTATAAGGACAAGGACACTAAGTTGAAGAAACTTACCGAATAACGGGATAAGGCTATGGCAGAAGCATAGAATGTTAAAAATATGGTTGAGCAGATAGCTAAAAAAATTATGTAGACAAGGCCATACTTTCAAGAGAAGGTGCCCAAGTATTTCCCATCCACCCTTCATTACTTACGTAGAACAATTCATTTGCTTCTAGAAGAAGGACTAGTGCGCCTACCAAAAACAAAGGATGTGGAAAAAGAAACGTCAAGGGAAAAAACATTTGTTGCAAGAAAGATCTCCGATTACAAGTCCGTCTGCAGGATTTAAAGGATGAGTTAAAGATGGTGGATTTGGCCCCGACTTTGTGTGCAACACCGATGTTATCATTAAGATAAGGAATCTTGTAGAGGAAGATGAGGTCCTTCAGAGGCCAAAAATGATACCCTTTGGCAGTCAAAAGAATCAGGTGGTAGAAACTAACCACGATGCACTTGATACTACCAAGGTGCCACATAAGGAAAGAATAAAGGAGATTGGGAAAATCATCGCGGAGAGGATGGACATGATGGAAGGGATGGTCTCACATATGGTGAATATACTTAGAATTCTGTAGAATGAAGGTGCTAAGATGACTCTTGATGAGCCGGAAGGCATAGTTGTAGACATCCCGAAAAAACAAAAGGAGTGTTAAATGTTTGATATACCTTCAAGGTAGAAGTACAGGTGAGAATCCGGAGTTAATATTTCTAGCCGAGGAAAAGGATGCCAAGTAGTTTAACTTAGCGTTGGATGGATTATTCTTTATTATTTTATTTATTCTCCTATATTCTTTTGGAATGATAAGGTGGTTACCCATTACCGAGGGTGGAAATCCAGTTTCATGTGGGGTAAGGTTAGGCAGAAAATTATTGCCTAAGTTTGTTAAGCATGTAAGGTTTTGGCGCGCGCAAACATGGGGCGTGTAAAGAGCGCATAGAAAATTAGCAAGACATGGCACGCGGGAACTAGGACTTAGTCATTTTTGTATGAGGCTATTTTTGGACTTAGGGTATGGAGTATGCAAAGGAAATGGAGACTTGCAAGTCACACCAACGCTATTTTTGGGAGTTGAAGAAGTTCGAGTGCCATGCAGATTCTTAGTCTAATAATAGGATCTATTCTTAGAGTTAACTATAGAAGATCTATTATTAGCACTTGCATGCTTTTGTATTCTCTTGTAAAGGTGCATGGATATTATTAGCATGTAGCCTAATTTTGGAAGGTGCATGGGTGGTGAAGGGAAAGTCCCACCCCTATATATATGTATTTATTTGAACGACTTAGACATCCTAATTTGATTTTAGAGTTATTTTGTTGGTTTTTATTCGTGTGCATGACTTATGGTGACACTATTGTAATGTATGAAGCTTATGTGTTTTATAGTATTTAATACAATGGATCATATTGGTTGGATATTGGTGTTAGACATGACTGAATATGGTTCTTGCATGGTAAATCTCATTATAGTCATTTTTAGTCTATCTTTCATATGGTTTAGATCTAGATCTGGTTTATGCACTGTGGATTGTTTACTATTTGTTATGAATCGGATATATATATATGCAAAATCATGCTAACATTCTAGACAAACAACTCTAAAGAGGGACCTGGTACCTTTACGTGCTTTGGGTGAGCACTCAGTTTAGGCTGAGTGATGTGCCAACATGCCTTGAGTATTTACACCGAATTCTAGGCTACATCATGTTTCCTTGAAAAGTCTCATATAATTGTAATCTAAAATTCTAACGATTGTACATGATACTCCTAAATGTTTTGAAGTTAAACAAGAAATAATTAAGAAAATTCATGCATGAGAGTGTAAATTGCTAGAAAGTACAGTATTTCTACACTGAACATGTATGTTTATGAAAATTAATTATTTTGAAAATATTCATAACAACCATTCTAATTAACATTCATGTGCTATAAAATAGTCCTAAAAATAGTTTTTCATATATTATAGTTTACAAAAGTCTTAAAACATTCATGTGTTATACATGTAGGAAGAAAATGGTATGTCCCCCGATGTACCTCGAGGGGAAACTAATTCAACCCCTAAGACTTCAAAATCTCCACGGTGAACACAAAAGGAAATAAAGAGGTTAAAATATTTCTATCCTCGGATGGAAATGTTTTAAAATATGAAATGGGGTTTAAAATTTTCCAATTTCTATTTCATCGTGTAGAATGCCTATTTGGAAATACCATACAAGTGGATTGGAGAATGCAATCCAATTCTAATAAATATAAACTCTTTGAAGATGTAATAAAAGAGTTTGGAAATCTTTGTTTTAACAAGGATTTCATAATGTATAATGCACATAAATTCCTTCATTCTAAAAGATACAAAATAAGTCCAAATATAACAAAGGGCTTGATATATCCCCAACCAGCTTGGATCACTAACCAAATAACAAGGAATGATTTTATTAAAGATGCCAAATTCAAGATAAAAACCTTCAAAATCCAAACTACATACTCGTTATGGGGAAATCACAACACCCCGACTTTCCGCAATTTGAAGGATTGAGGCAATTAGTGTGATCCGTCAAACATGGGGTTATCCCAAAGTGTGGGACCTTGAAAATGGGATAACCCTCCGTAGAAGGCAAGTTGTTATTCCTCTATTCTAATGCACACATCCAAATTGTAGAGGATCTACTCTAAAATCTACTCTAACTTTCCAGAGAGACATGGTTAAGAAGATTACAAGAAATTGAACCTAAACTAAAAAGGTGATGCACCAAAAGGAATGTTGAACACCTGATTTGCATGAAAATGAAAACCAAAATCAGATTAAGAAGGATGAAAATACACCATAGATCAATCTACTGATGAAAATCCACTAACCATTAAACACATACCATTAAACTTGTGATACAATAACCATGCATATATAACCAAGATTGCAATGAGAGATCAGAAAAGAGAAATGAACACAAGAGAAGGTTAAAAATCATCCACAAACATGTATTATTGCTCCAAAAATTTGATATAGTGCATTACAATGGCCAAGAGGCTAAAATTGCATTTACAGTTTGAATGGGAGGTTTGAACTCCACAAATTCACTTACAAACAAGAGAAGAAGGGAGGGTGTAAAGAAAAATTATCCAACATTAGAAAAATGACCCTCCTTATAATATATATGAAGAATGAGAGAAGGGGGACATAATAATTCAAAATCCTACCTCAACCACCCAAAAATACATTAAAATCCCCTACAAAAATGATGGGCGCCACTCAAAAACCCATACCCCATGCACTTTTCCTTGTTGGAGAAGAAAGGAAGTTCGTACTTCATCATTGTGGTATGTGGGAAGCTTGGAAAACCCTCTAAAATGGCAGACTTTATTTCCTCATTTTTAATAACTTGTGTAGAGGACATTAAGAGCTTTCTAAAAATTCCTTTCTTATGCAAATTCGAGCTCTTTGTCAAAATTTATGGCCATCTGAAGATTGGGGTGCCATACTGTATTAACTGTAGGTGGTTCGCTATGTTTTTTGGACTTTGAAATGCCTTACAACCTTTGGAATTCAGAAATTTAGAAATTTTGCTTTCAGAGGTTGGGTTACTGTTCATCCGCTTGGGTGCACGAAACCTCTGAACTCAAGTCCAAACTTTTGGACATTCGAAATTTGGAACCTTGGACCTTGAGTTGTGCTTTTGATGTTTTAGGGCTCCAAAGTTCTGAAAATCCAAAACTTGAACCTCTGAAACCTCGAAGTCTGAAATTCAGACTTTAGGTTTCGGACCTTGTGCCTTTCCAAACTCTCTCTATCTCAAACCTGAAACAAACCTCCGAAACTCTAAAATTAGGACCTATGAAAGTCTAAAATAACCGTCGTGTTGGCCCTGAAATTGGCGTTGACCTTTGAAAAGCCGAGCCCTTTCAGACTTCATACTTTCAAGATTTCAGGCTTTGGCTTGCATTATTTTGTTTTTCTCGGCGAAGACTCCAAACCTTCGAAACCTAAACCTTTGAAACTTCGAAGTATGAAATTTCAAACTTTAGGTTTCAGACCTTATGCCTTTCAGACTGTGATACTTGTTCATCTTTCTTGATCCCTCCGAGACCTCTTAAAATCTAAGACCCCAAAGTCCAAAATTCAGACTTCGTAACTTTTTACATTTCGGACCTTACTAGAGTCGTTGACCCCGAAAACCCCCAAGTCCTTTCAAACTTCGAGTTTCAGTTTTGGACCTTTTTCTCTTTTTTTCCTTATTTCTCCTACCTCTGAAAGGCTCCACCTTTGAATTCTAAAATTCGGACTTGAGCTTCATCACTTCCCGAACTCCTCTACAATTTTCTTGGCCTATTTCTTGTTTGGCCAATCTGGAAATGCAAGACTCCTTCACCGAATCAACCCCATTTTCATAGTTTGCAAGTTCATGTTTTTTCAATTTTTCCTTAGGGGAAAAATTTGATAATACATACCATCTCGTATGATGAGGTAAAATATGCCTTCAAGATACAATAAAGGTTATACAAGCTAGGTGTCAAGCACTAGGTCCCATAAATTGAAGTTATGTGGGTATTATAGTATTTGTGGGAGATTCGTAAGTGAATAATTTAATTTATTTTTAATATTTTTTGGTAAGAGATTTAAATGTATTTATGATAAATTCTACTTGATAAATTAAAATATCTTTGTGCACTTAGGTTCACCAATTTCGGAAGGTGTAGACACAAAATCTATGAACTTGGGTACATTTCTAGGTCCAAAAGCATGCTAGCATTTACATGATTCATAAGGAAGAAGAAGAATAATTGATAACTCTCTTTAGCATTTTACTTTGTCTTCTACACTTTTATTGGCTTTAAACATCTTACACTCTTTCTCGAATTTGACAGCTTTATCTTTTTTATGGCCACAGATAATAGTGCCTAGATGGGACACTAGCGTCAGTGCTCCTATCTTCTTGGGAATTATGGTACCTCTTTACCTTTTATTATCCGTTTGGATCCCTTTCACTTCTTAATTACTTTTTACTAATTTGGGTTGGCCTTTCATTGTTAGTCACTGAAATTCAACCAAGGAAATCATATAAATACAAAGTTATGTTTTTAAATTAAAGGACCAATCACTAAGCATTACATACTATAACGTAAGCTTGCATCAAAAGGAAAAAAAAAAACACTTCAAGGCATTCATATTGTACATTTTTTCAAGGGACAAGTGATCTATTCTTTTTCATAACATTATAGGATGGGATGTCTATTATATTCAATAACACCCATTCTATACATTTGCTACATTCTAGATCTAGCTCACTATCATCTTTACAACTTGCACAAGGGCATATTAGGGTGTTGTTACAAAAATTACAAACATAAATACATGGATTCTAAGGTGTAGTGCAACACTCGGTCATAATTTCAGTCTTTGATTAACCATCAAGGTCAATCCGACTCCCCATTTTGTATTATCCTTTTAAGGTTTGGTGTAGTTTTTGGGTATGCGTAAGTAAACTCTTATCTTACAGGTTTACAAGTACATTCACTTATTATACATCAACTCTAGAGAAATAGATAGGAATGAACAAAAACATCATCTCGGCCCCGAAATAATCATATCCTCAACATTCACGTGGACACCACCACCCAAATATAGACACCAATGCTAGGAACTCCTCTCCTCTCTAAGGCACTTTTTTTCCTTTGTAGGTTTTGATTCCAAAACCTATAAGGATAATTGATGGCACTCTCCTCAATTTGTTTTAGCTATTAACCTTCATATATCACTTCCATATTCCTTTAAAATTAGATAATTCTCCTCCTCTCTTGCATTTATTTAAGGTTTCAAATTTATATGCTTGTTTACTTGTGTCTTAACCAGTAAATTAGAATTTTTCATCATTCATTATATTATTTACTTTGTAATTAGATTTAATTCAAATTATCTTAAATCATTTGGTAAACCCCATCACTCAAACCCTATCTTCCTTCCAGATTTTTCGCTTTATACCCGTCACCCGTAGTGGTCGTTTTGGTTCCTTTGAGTACATTAAGCTTCCTCCATCTATCTCGTAAGTTCTCTAAATCAATGGTTGAATCTTCTAATCCTTTTCTTAACTCTATAGACACAAAATCATGCACTGTGGTAAATTTCTAGGTCGTAAACACATACTACCATTCATATGATTCCTAAGAAAGAAAACTAGTAATTGAGGACACTCTTTGGCCTCTTTTTGTGTTTTTTTCTTCTACAACCTAGTCGGGATTTTAATGAGTTATCTCTTATGGCTTGAGACACCAACGCCAAGCCATGATAGAATTTCCCAGACATTATGTCCCCCTTTGGGTGCCCCCGACCCTTTTTCACCTTACTCTCCCCTTTTGGGCATCTTTTATCTTTTGGGTGTCTTTTTTAGTTGTGGTCACCTTCCACTTGTCAATTAAGAAATTCAAACAATTGAATCATATAAATACATAGTTATTTTTTCAAAATAAATTACTAAGCACCAAGCATTACTATCATCACCTAATCTTTCATTTTAAATTTTAGACACAAAATTATGCACTTTAGACATTGTTTATCCCGGATTATACTACTATTTAGAAGGTTCTCAAGTGAATAAAGTACTAATTAATCCCACCTTTTTGACATCTTTATTTTATATTTTAGTTCATAATTCTCGTTAATATTCTATCACTTATCCATCTATTTCACAAATACCCCATCATTCTAGCCCAAAACCAGGGTGCCCCAACTTGTATTGGGGCGCCCGGTCCCACTCTGGGTACCCCGATCTATCCACATCCTTTCCCGCTTCTTTTTGGTTCCTTTCTTGTCGTTTTTCATCCTTATTATTTTCCCAATCAGCCTTGTCAGGATTACTTATGAAATTAATCTTGAGATCCCTTTAAATATAAAGTTATAACATCATAATGAGGGTTCTAGCATCACATACTACTATCACTCCATCTAGAGTTGCATCCATCACATCTCTTGCATCCACATAGTTCCATGCATCAAGGATGTGAGATCTGCATCACTCACACACACACACACACACACACACACACACACACACACACACACACACACACACACACACACACACACACACAGAGGTATTCTATTCTATTCCATACACACATGTTATTTACATTTTCTATAGTTACTTATTGCTTGCTACATCACAAAGTGTGACTGCACAAGAGAACCTAGGGCACGACATGAACACACTTACAAAAACTACATCTGAGTCTGAAATGCAGTGCAACGCTAAGTGATAAGACAACTAGTTTGGTGGCTGAGGTTAGTCCAACCCATTCATTTGCATGTTTATTTTTTCTAGTGTTTGATACTACCTTTCGTATTGTAGGTCATTATACAACTCATCCAACGAATCTAGTGTAACAGATAGGTAGGGTTCCGAACTAACTTGTGAACATAGAAAACTTAGATCCGGAGCTTTTACAGAAATCAAGGTACCTATTCTCAGTAGACTAGGACACCTCGGGGCACCCTAGTACCTTCCTAGGTGCCCCAATCATTTAAAATCTTCTAGATCTGGTCTTTACAGGTTTTCTGAGTGATCGTCTACACTTCTAGATTCTATTTTCAGAACTGCAATAACCTACAATAGTCTCTGCGAATCGCTTAAGCCAATTCTCTCCCTTATCTTACACAGTTAGGGTTTTCATTTTATTTAGGGTAACTAGTTATAATTATTCTTTATTGTTTTAGTTTACTTTATACAATGTTTTATTCCTCCGAATTATATTAACATTAATACCCTACACCCCTTTAGGTTCTATATTTTTGTCAATCACAAAGGCACCTAAAGCACTTTAAAACATCCATTTAAGGGACAAGGGCTGCATCAACTATGTATAGATAGCATAGGAAATGGAAGTTCATTTCATTCCATCCACACATTCTACTACATTGTTAAATTTAGCTAAAACCCACTATCAAGTGTAACTTACACAAGGGAATCCTATGGCACGGTTTATACACATACTCACTAAGACTACATGGATTCTAAGATATAGTATAGTGCGCGGTCGTAAGTTCACTCTCGAGGTGACCATCGGGGTCAGGTCCTAAATCCCCATATTGCATCTTTCTTATCGGGTTTGATGTGGTTTGTGGCTTGTGAAGGTGAACATGTCTTTTATAGGTTACAATTACCCTTAGCATTCATTGTGTGACTGTCAGGTGATCAAGAGGAAGCAACGGTGAAGATCTTGCGATGCTACAAAAATCAATTTCGAGCATCTACGTAGTCACAAGTGCCAAGAAGAGGTCTTCGACCCAAGTGCCCTTGTCTACCATGGTCCTGCGTGTCCATCCTTATTTATGTATTTGAGATTTTATTGTGAGCAAAAAGAATGACACTATTCCTAGTTTTTTTATCACTTATCCCAATCTGGATCAGTTCCGATCAATCGTAAATCAAATAATCCCTCTCTCCTTATTATTTTAGTAGGGTTTTGGATATTACATCTTAGCTTTTTTTTTCATTTCTGTATTTATGTATTTCTTCATTTATACATCATTTGGTTCAGTAGTGACTCTGTAATATTTATATTTAATCAAAATTAAATTAAATCATTTGGTAAACCTGAATTTGAAATTTTTAGATCCTTGCTTCTTCAACACCTCAATATCCAAGGATCCTCCCACCATGAATATCTCCATCCCTGACTTCATGTAGGATAATCCTAATTGTGAGACTAAAATCTAAAATTTTCTGGCTAATACTCACATTCCTCCCAATACTCATCCTGACTATGTATATGATTTGTTCATCATAACATTTTCTTCTTATTAAGAGCATATTACTTTCACATCTGAAACAATCACCCCTCCTGTTTTGGCCATTGATCATCCCCTTTATATCCAAGTTTGCATCTATAACATTAGAATTAAGTGAGCACTAGTTAATAATGGATCCGAGCTCAATCTTTGTAATTTCACATTTATTCAACAACTTGGCATTTCCTCAAACGATGTTAGCTCTTCATCCATTTCTCTTTGTGGATTTAATTTTACAACATGTCTATGCATGGGTACTATCACCTTACCTCTAAACATTGGGCCCAAAACTATTCCTACTATTTTCTTTCTTATTGATGTTGTAGTACAATTCAATTTCTTACTTGGTAGGTGATGGATTCACGCTATGTAGGCTATTCCTTCTACAACTCATCAATTTATTAAATTCTTACATTATGGATATGAACATACCATTTTTGTTGACCATGGCCCATTCAAGTATTTCCACCTAGACCCGAGTCACTACAATGCCTACTACCTAATTCTATACCACAATATCGGATATTCTAAGACTCCTCTTAGTTCCATCACCCTTCCAACTACTTCATTACTG
The DNA here is from genome assembly GCA_018340775.1 of Taxus wallichiana var. yunnanensis. Classification (NCBI taxonomy): domain Eukaryota; kingdom Viridiplantae; phylum Streptophyta; class Pinopsida; order Cupressales; family Taxaceae; genus Taxus; species Taxus wallichiana. The sequence continues at coordinate 350,262,082 of CM031234.1, forward strand.
TACACATGTCAATGATGAAAATCAAATAAAGAAACCCTCTCCTATACTACCACATGATTCCTCTCTAAGAAACTATTCTTACATTAGACATCATGCCGCCTACTTCATCTCTCCAAGAGCACTTTGTGTCGACATCTCCTCATTTCACATGCACTCTTTTCATACATGATTCATATTGGCCTCACATTCCATTTGACCCCACTTACTCGGACATTTTTGCATGCATGATGGATTAGCTTGGCTAGTATTAACACTCACTAATATCCTCCCTCTACCTCACTCACCTCACCTATATCACGGATATTTCTTCATTACAACTAGTTGTGGCCTCGAGTTTTCCATTTATCAGTCTCCTTAAAAAAACTCCTCACACCTCTCCACTCACACTTGGTAAGTCTTGCTTTTATTATACATTTGTGGATCTTTGGATCCAAATCAAATTGATATCACATTTCCCATGCCTTTTTCCATATATCTATTTGTAATGATTCATTTCTTGGCTATACTAAAAATATTACTAGTTGGTATGACAAGGATTTTCCAAAATGACCTTTTCCTGATGAAAAATATGCTATGGGCATGTACAATTTATGTTGCGTAGGCTCTCTATATTATAAACCTCACACTATTGCTTAAATTTTTTTGATCTATCTCTAATCGGCTACGATCATGACACCAACGATCTCCTAGATGATTCTACTTGATTCTTTTCAGCACTTAGGGGCATCATGCTTTCTTCTCCCCCTTCGATCATTATCACTTATATTTAATGTCTACGCATACGCATTATGTTCTATGATTCACACTTTACATTTCTTACTAATCTTATACATCTTCATACACAAATTGTATCATCATTACCCTATGACACACTCTAGTTCCACGGTTCATACTTGACTCATTAAGGGTCTAAATTTGATATGAGCCTCACCACATTCACTCTTCATGCTTTATGCTTCATGATCCATATTAATACTACACATTTTCAAACCATTTCCGATGACACATGTAGACACCTAAAATTCACTTATGCGCTTTTAATGCTTAAATTACATTAATTATCCTTTTTCCCATCATTTCTGTAATAATGAGCTCTTTTCCGCTAATTAGCTAAAATTCCCCTTCTTATTCATTAATTAATGACATTTCATTAATTAATTAACACTTCCCCATTACGTATGTCATTTAATGACCTTTCGTTAGTTAAAATCCACTTCTAAGTGATTGATTAAATATTATTAGCTAATTATGCCTTCTATTTTAATCAATAAACCCCTTTTATTGGTTAAAATCCCCTCTTACATCCCCCAAATAATGCTAATTTTCCTTTAAATCCCATCTAAATAGATTCTACAAGCTTATCCCTACCTATTAATTAATCACATTTGATTAATTAAACCCCTCTCAACTCCCATAAAGTGCACATCCTTTATTAAACATGCATATCCTTTGCATTTCCTCTTTGGGATTTATCCCACATCCACCAAATTGCTAGCCTTTCCCAAACAGAAAGCTATATAAGGAACCCTCCTCCTTCCCTTTCTTCTTACACCTCATTTGCACTAGTGAAAACTATAGGCATTTTGATTTGAGTCATTCTCCATTGTTGGAAATAGCTTCTCCATCTTGCATCCATTCTCTCAAATTAAGGAGTATGGGAAGATCCAAAGATGGCGTTGTATCCATTTCTTGGTGACATATCATCCTCAATTATTGAGGTAAACAACACCCATTTGATTGCTAGGTGATCTAATTAGGTTCATTCTTTAGATAGCAATCAAAAAGAGTAGGAATGTCTTAGTATTTAATGGTTTTACGGTCACAAAATCATGCACTAGGCATTATGTACCCCATTCTCATATTACTAATTAGAAGGTTCTTAAGAAAAAAAAGTACTCTTGATTAATCCCACCTTTTGGCCATCTTGTTTTGCTTTTTATTTCATCATTCCCACACATTTTTACATACATGCCCAATTATTTTGGCACTTTCCCATCATTTTAGCCTAACCTGTGGGAACCTAAGCCTATCTTGGGGCACCTCGGTTGCCTCGACCCACCGGGCGCTCGATCCATTTTTACTTTCCTCCTCTTTTTGGGCCTCTTTTAGCCGTTTTTCATCCTTATCTTTTTCCTAATCAGCCATGTCAAGATTAATTACGAAATTAAAGCAAGAGAACCCTATAAATATAAAGTTATGAGACCATAATGAGGGTCCTAACGTCACTCATTACTATTAATCCATCTATAGTTACATGCATTACATCACTTGCATCCACATGCTTTCATGCATCAAGGCTAGAAGATCTGCATCAACACACACTTCATAGGGGAGGGATTCTATCTCTTCCATGCACACATACTATTACATTTTGTACATCTATTTATTTCTCACTACTTCAAAAAGTGTGACTGGAGAAAGAGATCCTAGGGCACAAAATGCACACACACACACACACACACACACACACACACACACACACACACACACACACACACACACACACACACACACACACACACACACACTAGAACTACATTTGGGTCCAAAATGTAGTGTAATGCTTAGTTTAGTAAGCCCACTGTTGTGGCAGCTAAGGTCAGTCCGACCCATTCATTTGTATCTTTTATTTTTTTAGGGTTTTGATACTTATTTTGTCTCTTGCAAGTCTTTAACTTCATCTTGCTATATTTGGCACATTTGGCATAGTTCAACGAATCCATTGTGATAGGTAAGCGAAGGTTACAAAGCATCTTCCGACCTAGAAAGAACCAAGTTCTAAGATTTTTTAGAGACCAGGGAACCTATTCTTCCATACTAAGGCACCACATGGCACCTCAATACCCTCATAGGCACTCCAGTCTACTTATATATTCTTGACCGACTCTTTTCGGGACCACCGTGAATTCATTCTAGCTTCTATAATTTCTAGTCAAACTGTGATACTCGGTGAAAGTCACCCGTAATCAGCTAAAATCATTCCTTACCTTCCTCTTGCATATTAGGATTTTATTTCTACTCATACAGATCATTTTAATCATTTTAGTCACTTCATATTACTTTAGTGCATTTATTTACAATGTTTATGTCCTCCTAGATTAGATTAACTATTATTACATTTCCCCCATTTTAGTTAATTTTAGTTAATCATTTTGGTGAACCCGACTCGACCTACACACTCTTCCAATCCTCATTCTCCTTAGGCTTCCTTCCTCATGGCTATCTCCATTCATGACTTTCTACTTCTTCACCCTGAATTATGAGCTAAAATTATTACTCTTTTACTCACTACTTGTATTCCTGACAACACTCATCCAAACATATTTTATAATAGTTTTATGGGTGCATTCTCTCGACTATTACTTTCCCATCTTCTCCCCATCACAATTGTGTTACTTTTGACAATGATCCACCTTTGCATATTATCTCTTGCATTCATAATGTCGTTGTTAAGTGCACTCTAATTGACAATGGATCTAAGCTTAATTTATGTCCCATGTCATTTCTCAAAGTTTTAGGTCTTACTTGCTTGTGACATTAATCCCTCTAGTATTTCACTGTGTGCTTATGATGGTTCCACTCATCCATGTTTTGGTCACATCACACTACCCATCACTGTTGGTCCTAAGACTATCCACACTGGTCTTTTCGTTGTTGATTTCCCAGTTTCTTATAATTGTCTACTTGGTAGACCATGGCTTCATGCCATGCAAGCTGTCACATCTATTATCCATAACTGTGTTAAGTTCTTACATGAGGGCATAGAGTATACCATTTTTCACGACCGTGATCCATTTCAGTATTGTGACCATGCTCCAAACACTAGTCTTCCTATTCCACGTATTAATACTACACATGATCCTCAACCTATGGATGAACCGCCACATTTACCACCACTTGATGGTACTATTTGTGTGATAGATATCATTTCTTCTATGCCACCTGCTACTACTACTATTATGATTCCTCATCAAGGGCATGTCTAGTCTATGGACGTTGATCTATCACATCCCCCTCCACATACATTTCCTACTTTACCACGCCCACCCTTCACTTGCACACTTCTCATTCATAACTCATATTGGGAACATATTCCATTCAATCCTACATGCGATGTCACTACATGTTCCCATGATGGTTTATCTCATCTTGGTTTCACTTTTGAGGACCTCCAGCCTTCTACTCATGCTCCTCATCTATACTATGGATTTTTCACTATCATTGTCGCTTATGGTTTGCGTGTTTTTCATCTTCTAGTCTATTTATCATGTACCCCTTGTTCTTCTCCACTCACATTAGGGGACTCTTGGCTTACTTATATTGGAGGCATGTTAGATCCTAGTCACATCAACATTTCATTTCCTATGCCTTTCAGTCACGTTTTTATCTACAATAGTTATTTTCTTGGTTACTCGCATAATTTCACTCGGTGGTATGCACACAGTTGCCCACATCCTCCATTCACTGATGAGGAGTATGCTATGGGCATGTATCATTTACATCTCAATGGATCATTATATGATCAACCTAATACTACAACTTACCAAGCTACTAATGCATATCCATTCGATTTTGATCCAGAGGATGACGATCTCCTTAACGATTTTACATAGTCCCTTGCACAATATCGCACGGGGGCGCATAGCATATTACGCACTCCCCTAATATTTGAGCTTAGTCACATAGTATCACATCACACCTCTCGTACTTATCATTTCTTCTTTACATAGGCATACCATATCACATGTCATAGCACCATCATTACCCGATGACACACTCTTGTGCTTCGGTTCACACTTGACTGTTGAGGGATTACCATTACACTAAACCCCACACACTACACTTAGGCATTACACATTACATTTCATCATACATTGTGCATCATACATCATTCATTCTACACTTATTCTACATTATACTAGTCCTCATCTACAAAAACACATTATTAGGCTATCCACACATAACCTATACATAGTTACATCATCCACTATGCATTTCTACACATATTCTACATACTACACTAGGTTACATTACATATGGGTCTAGCTTTACATTTTATCACTACATATTCTATTTCTATCTACACCTATCTTCGTATCTTACATATCACATAGTATACATCCTATACACCCTACACATCTTACGTTGCATTTCCCACACTGTGCATTTACAAATCCTAATCATCACATGGTCATACATGCTACATTTTCATCTACACACTGCACTCACCACCCTATGACGCACTTTAGTTCCTCGGTCTATACTGACTCATTTGCGAGGGTTTACTAATAAAATAGACCATTCACTTACCATGCAACATTTCATCATGCGTTGTTTCCAACCTAGTGACATATGCTTTAGGCTAAATCGTCACCTACTCTATCATATTGTAGTGGTATACAATTAGGTTACATCACCACTCCATCCTTTCATCTTGTAGTGACATACGTTATAGGATAAATCATCACCTATTTCTATTATCATAGTCATATACGCTTAGGGCTAAATCATCACTCATCCTTTCATCCTATAGTGATATATGCTTAGGGATAAATCATTACCCACCATTTTCATCTCATAGTGATTAACACTTATGGCTAAATCATCACTCACCCATTCAACAAGTCGTGATTATCTCATGTATTTTTACCTTAGTTGTCTTAACATTTTCAAGGGGTACTAACTCGAACTCTACCTCGATATGGCGGGGTTTCTGGGATACCCATGGATGTTGATTATGTTTTTACACACCGTGTTCAAAAACAATCAAAACAAATATTTTTTGTGAATAAGACTCATGTAATCAAAGATGAAATGATATGTTAAGATAAATGTTATTGATCAAGATGAAGTAATCTGATATTTATTTAATACATATAGTTGTGTGTATAGAAGATATTTCTAAACAACATATGTTTATCACTTATTTAAGTACATATATGATTTGAGAGTAATTAATGATTAAATCCACAAGTCATATTCTCAATCAGTATAAATATTTTTAGAGGCAGGGAATGAGATTCATCGAGTTGGTAATTTCTTCTTCTCCTTCGGTCAAATCGTAGTCAAGAACTGAAATATAATCCTCAGCGAAGAAGTATGAGTCTTCTTCTAGAGAATCATATTGTTGTGCAAAGGTGGAATTGGAGTTGGAAATGCTTATTTGACCTGGCGAGGGCTAGAATCGGAAGTTGTGTGGTAGTCCTCCTCCAAATGTTCAAGACCGGTTGTGAAACAGGGTTCAAGCTGAGTGAGATCCTCTCGCAATCTCAAGGCCTCGTCATAAGCCTCCCAAAAGGCATCAATTATCTCCTTGATACGTTGTGTAGTGGAAAATATGGCTTCAATATGATTAAGTGGGGCATCTTGGATGGCACAAAGATCTAAATCATTGAGCAATTCATATTGCTCCCAATAGAATGGATGATGGAATAGAGGAAAAGGGTCAACTACAAGGAAGTTAGAATCTCCTAATGACATCTGAGATCATAAAACTAGACAAGATATTAAAAAATAACCAAAAACATGCATTCATTTTGATCAGGTTGAATTAAAAATAGTAAAAAGATAGAAATAATAGGAATCACTAGTGATTCAGGGAATTACAGGTGATTAAGGTAATCACTAGTGATTACTTGTGAAATTAGATTAGTTTTTAAAATAGAGCCAAAATTAATGATTTAACTTTCAACTTCACCAAAAACAAAGTATTTGTAATATATAAAGGAACTATAAGAAAGAATGTACCTAATTGTAGAGCTTTAAAATGAATAAAACAAAATATTTTACCTTGTCAAACATTTGGTATGATTGATAGACGGAAACTAATGGTTAAAGGGTGAGAAAGAGTAATTTGATGATGGCTTTGATGCTCTACAAGCAATGTGACATTGTAGTGTGTTGATGTTGAAGACCTGAATGCATGGTGGATTGAGAAAATGGCAGAATATGCCTGCAAAACCTATGGATTTATGATGAAAAATGAGGTCTAAGAATTTGTACTTATATATCATCGGAAATCAAGTAAATTTCTAGAGATTTTGGTGAAATATTAGTTATGCTATATGTTATCCAATTTTTTTCCCATGGGGAAAAATTGGACAAATAGGGGCCTATTGTTCTCTAAAACTAGAAAAGAGTCTTTGTGAATAATTCCATGACATTTTGAGTAAATTTTTCATTTAAGAAGTGCTCATAATGTTCCAAGTAGTTTCAGAGTCATCTTGAGTGATTCTTCCCTTTTCCAATGTCTTGGAGGTTCGAAGTATGTTTAGAGCAAGAGAATTGGCTTTGGGGCCCACTTCTAGTGAACAAGGGAAAAATTGGCCAAAATTGATTGATCATATGTAAAGGGGTCCTTTTTCATTTCATGATCCTCATGGTTTGAGAAAATCTAGGAAAATTCAAAATTTTAAGAAACCAAGTGTGAAAATACCCAAACGGGGCTTTGAGTTCAAACAAATTTCGATTTGATATCGTACATAAAGTGGTAGCTGAGCTCTATTAGCTCGGTCTTCATCATGTAGGATTATATCAAAACTGAAATTGAGAGCTCATCGTAAAGGGATCGGTTTGGAGCTTGGTTGATTCGATCGAAGTGGCTCGGTGGGGACAACCGAGTTTGGTGCTATATCAAGCTCAATGGGATCAAGATCTTGAGAGGTTTAAACATGGAGTTCGTAGACATGTTCCTTCTTGGCTATGTATTAAAATCACTTAGCTCACGAGAATAGGAAGATAGGATTCCCAAGCCAATGGATGGTGTCTCATGTAAAGGAGCTCGATATGATGTGCTAGTGGTCAATGAGTCAAGATCGATAAATTGACAAGCCAATTCCAAGAACGGGCCACATCGGGAGGAACTCGGTGAGACTTAAATCAAACGCACCTTGGGAGCATTGGCTCACTCAACCGAAAGTCAAATAAGGTCATGAGCATTCAAATTTTTTTGGGTCATTTTCTAGTCGAGAAGGAAAAGTTGGGTTTCAAATCCATGCTAAGGCATTGACTTGGGAGAAGTTCATACTTTCTATCAAGTGGGACTTTGATGATGGAAAGCCAAGAAAGATGTTCCACATTGTGGAGATTCATGAGAACATTTCCAAGGAAAATGATGAGATGGAGAGCCAATGTATTTTCTCCATCCGGGAAGTGGGAAAAGTTGTGGTCGAGCTCCAAACCATGGTGCTATGGAAAATCAAGTGATGAGGGCCAACTCACCAAAATAATGCATTTTGAGTTGAGCGGTGGTACGTTGTATATACATTACTTGAGTTGTTAGTAAGTGGTTTTTTTAGAGTAAAAGGCGGCAGTGTGTTTGCAAAATTAAGCTTGAGTCTTTTGGCTAAAAATACTAGGCCATACATGGCATGTAGATAAGATGCATGGTCTAGTGCCTTCGGTAAATGGTTTGGTGATCCTCGTTTATGGACATAGCATTAAATTAAGGAGATTGAGTTCAATTTTATGTAAACTCGAGTAATATTACATACTTGATTTTGATAACAACTCTTCAATTGGTTGGGTGCACCATGCATTACATGACCTATCGAATCCATAATCCAATGTTATAGAATGTAGAAGTAATTCACGACACAAGTTGGTGAAAATTCATGTGGTGATTGATTGAAGGCCTAGTGTAGAGAAGATTGTCCATTTTCATCATTTGCATGCAGATCTCAAAGGACTCGTGGAAGGATCTCAAAGTGGATATTTCAACAGTCTCATTCAGAAGGAATATATGAGGTGTGCTTGTGCAGAGTTGTGGGGGTTCGGTGTTAAAATCTTCTCAACAAGCTAGTAATATGTTTTCAAGTTGTGAGCACAAATAAAATATAGCTCACTAAGCTTTGAAGAAGGAGTTGGGAAAAGTATGAGTCGGATAAATCCATAATGGTAATAGCTTGACATTGGAAAAATATCATTTGGAGCATGAAGATATCGACTCGGTGAACTGATTTGAAGCTAAGATAAAATGGTAAAGGCACAAAGTAGTTTGGTAAAAGAACACAAAAATGATGAACTCAAAGAACTCGTGGCTCAATACATGAGACAAGGTGAGTTGGCTAAGGCTCACCTAAACATAGATGGCATGGCATCTGCAGTAAAAAATAGGTTGAAATCAGATCTTTTGGACTCATAGCTTGGCGGTTAGTTCGAGACAAAGGAGTTTTGGAGGCGTCATTAGAGGAAAGAGTGTGGAGATCACATGAAGGATTTGACCCACCAAGTTGAACCATTCACCGAGCAAGTTTTCATACGAGATGAGCTTGCATGGGGGATCTATCTGATGAAGGCTCACTAAAGGAGTTCCCAAAGCCAAAAAAATGTGAGATGAGCTCAACGGATGATCTAAGGTGACTGAGTCGGTCGACCAAGTCATGGCTAAAAGGTGTGGTTAGGTTGTAGCTCAGTGAGTCACGAAGGGTCAGTGAGAGCTCTCATCATGGCAAGGTGAAACCCGAGTTACTCGAGGCTTGAAGAGTTAAAATATGTTGGCCATGTCATCGAAGGAAACTCAAGAGCTCGACTCGGTGTGGGAAGCATTAAGCAAGATCAACAAGATATAAAAACATTGCCAAGGTAAAAGATAAGGAGCTTGGGGTCAATGTGATGATGTAAGCAAGCTTGCCGAGTCAGAGGGAATGGAACCCAGTAAGAATAGACAAAGCTTGATGGAGAGTTATTCGGTGTTGGAAGTACTTTAGGCTTGTAGAGCCAAGTCTTGAGCTACACATGCGTAGGGGAGGTAAAGACTAGGGCTCGTGAGGTAATCTCGACATGTAACATCTTACAAGAAGATTAGAAAGCTTCAACTAAGGTAAGGGAACTTAGCGGAATATGTAAATTAGCTTGGTCAATGCGTGCGAGACAAGAGGATATCTATTCGGCGCATGGAGCTCGGTGGCGGCGGTGGAGAACCATCTCGGGAATAGGAGAGAGCCGCTGACAACAAGTCGTTAAAGATGGAGCTCAACTTTCAATACAAGTGAGGGCGCTCAATACCAAGTGAGCTCATGAAGATTCGGTGGTGATCTCGATTTAGAGTGAGCTCGGTTTTGGTGAAGAATGGAGGAGCTCGAGCCTAACTCAGTGAGTTGGTTCGGCGAGCCAAACACCGAGTTGGGCTATGTGTGACCCTATTTTCATGGCCCCCACTTTCTTCAAGTCAAACTAGTCTTTGGGGTCCCACCATAATTTATTTAAATTAATATTTTTATTTAAATATTTTAATAATAATATTTATTATTATTATTAAAATATTTTATTTAAATATTCCTTTAATTAATTGAGAAGATTAGGTCAATGGACCATTAATGACACATGATGGAATCTTCTCAAGTGGTTTAACCAACTTGTAATAAATGAACCATCATGTAACTTCAATTTAGGAAGGGAATTCATAACTCTTCTCCTCTCTCTCAAATTCTTCTATAAATGTAAGTTGGAAGCTCATTCCAATAGGTTGAACAAGTTAGACTTTTGAGACAAGTGTATAGTTTTCAATAAACCTCCTTCTTCTGCAAGTTGTCCTTGTATGTTGAGGGAACTTTCAAGCCTCCTTTCAAGACTATAATGGAAACTATTGCCTCTTCTAGAATGTATGATGCATTATGCATGTTGTTGAAGTAATAAAGTGTGTGTTTTGTGACTAATATTAGTCCTTTCATCCTTCTATACTTCTTTGTTTCTTTCTCATGCTTACAGTACACTATGCAAGTTCAAGTTTCTATTGCGGGTTCTTGGAGTTATGTGTTTATCAAGTGGAGGATTATTGCATGTGGTTGAGTTATGGTGCTTGTTCACCCTTCTCAATTTCATCCTTCTTCACTGGAAGACTGATATATCATTGTCTGATTGAATTTTAACAAAGGGAATGCATGCTTCTTATTTTTTGGTCTACCATTTACCCTCTCTAAGTTGTAGTAGGTGAAGTTTTCTTGTGGTGCACAACACCCTCTTCAAGTTAACCCTTCCCGAGTCTAGCAACACCCTTTATTTGGTACATCACCATCCCTAGTATAGTTTCATTTCTTGCAAATATCTTTCCCTAAAACCCATGAAAATGTTAGCATAGGTCTAGATAACCATTTTATTGCACTAGGAGTAGTACAACACTTAGTTTAGGAAGAGGATACCATCATTATTCGAGTTTCACCTCGAGCCCGAGTCCCACAACTTGAGAGGTGATCCCATGTTTCCTAGTCATGCTGAATTTCCTGTTCACATTCTGGCCATTTGGAGGGTGTAGTGATTTGGCAACAATATTTTTGCACGTCTGATTGGACCAAGAGTTGGTAATTCTCTTATCACTTACACAATTCAAAGTACCTGGTGACTCTATATCTGTGGATTCCAAATCTTAGTGTGTTATCTTATGCGAATAATTCAGACAAGAGCTTCTTTAAAGCAAGGAAATTATCAGCATATCGAACTATCTATGTCTCCTCCAAGGAGAAGGAGAAAAGGCATCTCAACATCACTCATTGCAGCATCACCTCATAGGAGTCATTTAACTCGTCCTTATGGATGGTTTCCTCCACCTAGTAAATAATCAAACTTTCATTGCTATGGTGAGGAACAAAGTTTTCCCCTTCAATGCAAGTAGTCATATTCTGTTGGCTCAACATGACCCTATACCTATTGCAGACACTCAAATTTTTACCCTTTTACATAGGGGAAACTCATGTTACTCTAGTGGAACATATTCTTTTTGTAGCCAGAATTTTGTAGTACATAATATCACGGAGGAAAACGTTGTAGCTAGACTTATTGTTACCTCTTTCAAGGGAAAATAACTTCAATGGTTTCAAGGGTTAAGTGTTGGTACTATAGCCACTTGGGACGAGTTAGGAGAAAATCTCTGTAAACAGTTTGAAGAATAGAGTGATCACCTGTCACTTTTGGAACATCTCACTACCATAAAGAGATCTCCCAAAGAATACATGAGTGATTTTAACTTCCGATTCAACAGGAACTAGAATAGGATTCTGACTTTCATAAAGCCTTCTCCAAATAATGCATTATTGTAATATTTGTGAGCCTTGAATAGCGATGTAGCAGTTATGATCCATTCTATGGGAGGGTCTATGCTACCTGATGCCTATGAATTTTCCATAAGAGCGGAGAATTCCTTGATTCAAGATGGAAAGATAGCTCCATGACCACCAATGTCATTGTCTCTAGATCTTACAAACAATCATCCTACCATTTCTCCTATTCCAAGACCTCCAAGCAACCAACTCAGTCTTCCACCGCCTCTTCAAATGATCTATTTGAAGTCAAGTCACTTGTCAAACTTTTGGGAACAAGCTCGTTACACTCAAGAGGCAACAATTTCAATATAATTGTCCATACCAGCCAAAAATCAGTAGTATCAGGCTAACCATCCTCCTTTTCAAGGAAACAATCAGCCTTAGAATCAAACTATAGGTCAAGCTATGAATGTCAGGCCTTTGAAATTTCAGAACCCTCTTGCTGCTAGCTCATCTAGAGCCATAGTACCTGTCCAGAATAATCTAGTTCAAGATTACAAATGGTGCTATCCTTGTTCTCATCCCCACAATCAAAATATTTTCCCCAATGAATTTCTTAGCTAGAACCTTATGGTTCAAAGCATATCTACCCTCCGAGTCAACAGAAAAATTTATCTACGCAGAAATGGAAGATCAACCACAGCACTGAAGAAATCACTTTGCTAAATTGGAAAGCAGAAGATTTTTGTAGGTTGAATACAAATTCCTCATCAATGGTGGAAAACACTCATTCCAAAAAGAGAGCAATGGAATCTCAACCTTCCAAATATGATTAGGCATCCAATTCATAGCCTCACCACAAGAATTGGTTGATAAACATGCGAAAAGAAACCATCGAAACACCTACTAGCCAAGCGGCAAGGAAGGAAACAAGGTTCTTTAGACATCACGGAACCCAACAAGCACTTTCCAAAAGAGAATTATAATGCCCAAAGAAGTGTTAGCAAATTAGGAGAAATTCCCTTCACTACTATAAAACAAATAAAGAAGGATAACTTTGAGAAAATTAACATGTGGGATGCACTCTCAATTCCTTCTCAAAGAAACTTGTTACGAGAGGCTCTGAACAATTTTGGTACAACCGACGGATCATCGAGTCATGAAACAACAATCGCTATGATTTTGTGTTATCTAGAAGGGAAAATTATTCCTAAGGAAAAAAACCACCACCATTCTATATTTCCCGATCATTGGTAACCATCCGATACATAATTACATGATCGATTATAGTGCCGAACTTAGTCATGCCTAAACAAATTATAGATGTACTAGCCATACAATATATGTTAATTGTAAGAGGATTTATTCAGGTTGGATTGCACAGCAGTTGTTAAGAATGTTGGAGTTATCAAAGGAATTCAACTTACCATCCATGCATGCCTAATTTTTTCATTCACTAAAGACATATCATTCATTGATCTCCCTCCTCTCTTCGCCATATTCCTATCATGAGATTTCATTGCCAAGATGGGAGGTTATCTATCGACCAATTGGTCACATATGATTCTCAGGACTTGATACAGAAACCAAAGTAACTATAAGGGTGGAACTAATCTACCATAATTATGTAGAACCTTGCACTTCTAGTCCTATAAATGGGAATTATACCATCAGTGATCTAGAAGAAGAAGACGTTGATCATGAACCGACCACTCTTGTTAAATAAGTCCCCGATACTATGCTAGATGAAGTAAGTGGAGATCATCAGCACGATCCATACCTTGATGTGTTGGCAGAGGGAAGAATCTAGTCTTTTGTTGTTGGAAGAGATGGTATTGGGTACATACTGCATTCTTGAAGAACATATGATCATACCATAACTTGTCAAAACACCAAGCAATTCTGAAGGACTTTGTCAATTGTTCTTCGATGGCTTAAGAAGTAAGAATGGATCCAGTGTTGGTGTTATGTTAATTTATTTAGAGGTAGATAAGTACTTATCATCTTTCTAGTTGCAATCTAGTTGCATTAAAGGAATTCATCTAGTCCAAAAGAAGGGAATCAAAGCCATGACCATATTCGGAGATAGTGAGTTAGTTTTTCATCAAGTGATGGCACATATTACATCCAAAATGATCTTTTAAGATCATACAAGAACCGAATCTGGGACTTGATTGAATATTTTGAAGCTTTTGGGATCCATGTAGTTCCTAGAAATTAAAACCAAGATGTTGATAGGCTTACTACAATTGGCTCGCAATACGATATACCTGTTGATATCATGAAATAAGGGAAGTAACTTGTCAAAATGGTCATTCGAACTGTATTCCTTGATAATGTGAGTAGCTATCAAGTGTTCGATAGTGACAAAAAAATTGTTCTTTTCTTACAAGAAGAGGCAAATTTTGCGGTGAAAAATCAAGATAAGTTGCAAGAATCATATGGCGATCAAATCATACAATTGAAAAGTGACAAGCTATCAAAAGGATTAGTTACTTGGAATCCATATTTAATTCAAATGATCGAGCCAAAAGAGAAAGCTCTAACATAGTGATCAAAGAAGAAGATTTTGAGGAAGTTGAGGTAGCAAATGAACATTTTATGAAGATCAGAAAAGTGTGTACCCCGATGAGAAAGAAGCTTTCATAAAAATTTGTCAAGATTATCATGAAATTTTTGTATGGAGGTACAAGGACTTGCGTGGTTTTGATCCAAGTCTAGCACAACATACCATCGAAATGGATCATAATGCCAAGCTATTTAGTCAGAAACAAAGGCCAATTATTCCCAAAATTGAGCCACTAATGAGAAATGAGCTAACCAAAATCATCGAGGCTTGTATAATTTTTTTATCAAGCATTCCTCTTGGGTAGCCAATCTAGTCCCCGTAAGGAAGAAGAACAGAGAGATTCAGTTATATGTGGACTTCAGGTATTTGAACTATGCCTCGTTGAAAGACAATTATCCTCTTCCATCAATGGAGCAAATCCTTTAAACGGTGACAGGAGCTCAAATATTTTATTTTCCTGATGGATATTTGGGTTACAATCAAATTCTAGTCCAAGAATTTGATCAATTCAAAACAGATTTCACTAGTAAGTGGGGCATGTATGCCTACAACAAAATGCCATTTGGATTGTCCAATGTCGGGGCTACTTTCCAAATAGCCATGGACGTGGAATTTAACAGACTAATCAACGATATCATTTTGGTTTACCTTGATGATATAACGATATACTCTAAGCATGTAGAAGACCACATCACACATCTAAGGAGGGTTTTCTGAATATGTAGAGAATTTGGGGTTTCACTCAATCCAAATAAATGTATTTTTACAATACATGAGGGGAAATTTTTGGGGCATGTTTTTTCAGCAGAAGGACTCGAATCGATCTAGCCATGATTTTTTTGATTATGTCCTTATCTCTCCCAAGTCACAAGAAGGGTCTCCAGAGTTTTCTGGGAACCATAAATTTTGTGCGGAGATTCATCCCTCAATTCATAACATTGGCTAAACCATTGAAAACCATGCTGAAGAAAAATATTCCTTTCTCATGGACAAAAGAAGGAAGGAAGAGCTTCAAATCCATCAAAATGGCCATTTCTCAAGCTCCCACACTGGTGAACCCTAGGTTTGATAAATACTTTATCCTTTATGCTTTTACAAGTCAAGAGAGCATTTCAGGTATCCTCACCCAACAAAATGATGATCTGATGGAGAAACCAATTTCTTTCTTCATTCAATCCCTCAAATACTATGAGCTCAAATATTCATTTGTTTAAAAACAAGTCTTTGCAGTTATTCAAGCTTTGAATAAATTCAAGCACATGTTGTTTAACAAAAAAATTCATTTGATGGTGTCTCATCTAGGTGTCAAGGACTTTTTATTGAACAAAGAGATGAATGAAAAGCATGCTGGATGGATCACGAAGGTGATGGAGTATGATGTACATATCAAAGTTACCAAAATTTTCGAGGAAAAGGTTTGTGTGAACAACTTGCTATAGATATAGAATCAAAAGGAGATGAGCACGTGACACTCCTAAACCATGATGAAGGTGATGATTAAGTTGACTTGTTATCCAAAATTAAGATCTTCCTTTTCTCAAGAGTGTATCATGTGAACATGTATAAAAATCAAATACGTACTTTCCATCTTCAATCCATTCCATATGTTATGGAAGATAATGTTCTCTTTTGAAATGATTTGAATGGTGTTCTCCTTTGGTGTGTGGGACTAGAACAGGTAAGTAAGATACTAGAAGAGTTTCACAATGGCCTATCTGGGGACATTATTCTGCACAAACAATTGCTACCAAGATCATGCGAGTTGGATACTATTAGTTGGATTTGTTCAAAGATGTCCATCTCTGGGTAAGGAAGTGTAAGGAATGTTCCCTTTTCACTAGCAAAAAGAAGTTGGAATCTCTCCCACTACATCCAATTTAAGTGGATCAATCCTTTGTTCAATGGGGTTTGGATTTCATTGGAATTATTAATCCTCCATCCAGTGATGGACATAAAGGGTTCCTTACTGCAACGACTATTTTATTTGATGGATAGAAGTAGTAGCATTGAAGGAGAATAATGAGAAGGTAGTTCTTGATTTCTTGGAGGGTATAATGACAAGGTTTGGTGTTCTATTTACAATTATTTCAGACAAATGCAATGGATTTTCTTGGTATGAAGCTAAGTGAATGGGCTATAAAAATGGGTTCTACCTCAAGAATTCTTCCAATTACTATCTACAAGGAAATGGATTGGCTGAGTCTAGTAACAAAAACCTCACAAGGATTATCAAGCACATAATGGATACTAATAAGAGAACTTGACATACACAACTTAAGACCACCTTATGGGTAGATCGAATCACACCTAAAAGGGCCATCAGAAATTATCCTTTCATTCCTATGGAAGAGAAGAATTTTTTTGCTCTCCTCGAGTTACCTTCTTTGAGTTAGCTCATCATCTTGAAGTTATGGAGAATGATCCTCTAACAGTTGGGTTTGCTAAACTCGTAGAGTTGGAATAAGTATGAAATAAGGCTATGAAGACTTTGGAGCAAAAATCAGGATCAAGTTAATAAATCTTTTAACAAGAAGGCATCTGAAAGGAATTTTCAAGAAAGAGATTTAGTTCTCAAATGGGATGAAGATAGGGTCAAACTAGGAAAACACGCCAAGTTTAACACTCTCTAGAGCAAGCCATACATCATCACAAGTTGTAAAGAGGTGAATTCATTTTCTCTATCCAGGCTCAATGGATAATAACTTCCCATTCATGTGAATGGGATACATTTCAAAGCTTTCTTTTGAGACCATTCCACTCCCTGTATACTTTAGTTAGGTATTTTCCTCCAAGTGCTTATGCACATTGTTGTGTGTTGTTATTTTTATTTCCTTGTTATTGTGTTTTGTGTTGTTCGTGCACATTGTATCATCATCGAAGTTTCTCAAGATAAGGAAGATTCAAAGTTTCCATAAGAGTTTTAAAATGTTGCTTCAGTCAAAATTCCATGAGATGCCAAAGATGCCAAGATTTCATTAGATTCAATATACTTCATGCTTAGCATTCTAGGGAGGTCCAAGATTACCTATACCAAGGAGACTCTGGGATATATCACAGAAGATCAAATCACTTTCAATATTCCAACATTGACTCCATTCCCAATGGATGACTTAAGGCTACTGGAATCATGCTTAATAGGCAATCATCCCCGAGAGGTCGCCAAAAATGTTATCCAATTTTTGCCCATGGGGAAAAATTGGACAAATAGGGGCCTATTGTTCTCTAAAATTGGAAAAGAGTCTTCATGAAGAATTCCATGACATTTCAAGTAAATTTTGCATTTAAGAAGTGCTCATAATGTTTTGGGTAGTTTCAGAGTCATCTTGAGTGATTCTTCCCTTTCTAGTGTCTTGGGGGTGCAAAGTATGTTTAGAGTAAGATAATTTGCTTGGGGCCCACTTCCAAGTGAACAAGGGAAAAATTGGCCAAAATTGATTGATCATATATAAAGGGATCCTTTTGTCATTTCATGATCCTCATGTTTTGAGAAAATCCAGGAAAACTCAAAATTTTAAGAAACTAGGTGTGAAAATACCTAAACAGGATTTGAGTTCAAATAGCTCGAGGAGAAGCTTAGCAAGTTGATATCATACATAAGGTGGGAGCTGAGCTCTATTAGCTTAGTTGAGATATCTTCATCACATAGGATTATATCAAAATTGAAATTGAGAGCTCAACATGAAGGGCTCAATTTGGAGCTCGATCGAGTCGCTCGGTGGGGGACAACCAAGTTTGGCACCGAATCAAGCTCAAATGGGATGAAGAGCTTGAGAGGTTTAAACATGGATTTCGTAGACGTGTTCCCGCCACTTTGCATTAAAATCACCGAGCTTGCAGACTAGCAATATAGGATTCCCAATCCAATGGATGGTGTTTCGGTAGAGGAGCTCAAATGATGTGCTAGCGGTTAACTCGAGTCGAGCTTGATAAATAGACAGGACAATTCCAAGAATGGGCCACATCGGGATGAACTCAAAGTGAGACTTAAATAAATGCAACTTGTGAGCATTGGCTCACTCGATTGAGTCAAACAAGGTTGATGGGTTGTTGTATTATCCAATTATTTAACTAACTCAATCTTTTGTTAGTGTCATTATAAGCGGGGTTGTGTCCTAGTCTCCAGTATGCAAGTGAGCTTTATGTAACCATTTTTCCTATTGGGGGTTTGTTGTGAGATTTTCCTTAGTTGGTTACTAATCTATGAAATCTTAATATAAATCTATGGAATTTAGTTTCTTGATGAAATGAAGTTTAAAAGATGCACTTCTAAATTAAATGGAAATACACACACAAAATCTGAAAGAATAGAATTGAAATTACACACTCATAACTAAGAATCAGTAGAAGTAAAGGCATATGCTAAGTTAAACTTTGTATAAAAGGAAACACGCATTCTGAATAGAAATTCCAATAGGAAAATAAAATACATTCAAGCTGAGATTGCATGAAATATACTGAAATAAATATTGCAGTGAAACTTATCAGAAAACCAGATGTACATGTAAGTGTAAACAGCCTCCTGTCTCCTTGGTTGAGTGGGCCCTTGCTCTCCCTTGGGACAGAGGAAATCTCTACAGCTTTAGATCCTAAAAATGACGCTTACTTATATTAATTCAAACACATTCCATAGCATATCTAGTACATGAAAAGGAGAGTTCTCAATACCATAGGTTATGTATTGCAAAGTATATAAAAATAACAACTACTATCATGTTCTTAAGAAGGTGTCTTTATATAGACAAAAACAGTTATAGAATTCACCATAATAGGTGGCACTAACATCTCCCACTAATCAACATTAACTACTACTCATAAATTCCTATGGGACTCATTAGAAACAAGTCCCATACTTTTAGGCGATGCGTGAGAAAATTCTCCTACTCCCGCATTCAAGCCCCAAACTCGACCTATTAATTACATCGGCAATAAATGTTCATCATTTTCCTAAGCACATCATCACATTTCCCTCATGAAGAAAGTGAGTAGGAGGTTATACAAGAATCAGGTTGCATGAACAAAGGCAAGTAAAATGCATCAAACTCACTGAGATATAACTATACAAAACATCCCCATGCATTATCAAATCATATCTAAATGACAATTTATTAACCATAAGAATGACATAAATGAGCCAAATAATGCACTCACCATCTCCCACTCACTTTACCTGTTGCATGTACCAATGCAACTTATCTACACCCTTCCCTGTGACCAAGCTGTTGGGCCATGTCATATTCTTCAAACTGATCATCATACTATTTTCTGGTGCCTTTACACCCCTGAGTATTGGAAGTTACTTTGACCCAAGTCAGAAACCCTCATTTGACTGGGCAACATTGTTTTTCTAGATAGTAGTAGGACTCAAGAGGAGAGGTGGTCATACTTGAATTCCTACCCATTCATCACTATATTATTTGCTAGTTTTTTCTGATAATTGCTTGATGATTGTGATGAGGGCATCACCTTGTCGCATACTCCAACTTAAATTCTGAGGTGAGATAACCTCCCTTCTCTTCAATGGTAAGATCAAAGTGTCCCATCTCCTATCACAGCCTACCTTGCTACCCCAAAGTACTACTGACTATAGGTTTCAAATTCCCCCACACACTTCAGTAATATCTTTGAGGTATTCTCCCAATACCGGCTTGGTAGTAAAGAGATCTAAAGTTTTTCTGCATAGCCACATCATTGTGATGTGTAGGCTGAATATAGAATCCTATTGTTTGAGATGTGTGATTAAAGGTATCCATTTGTTCACCCCACATGATCTGATTTCAAAGCAAAGACTGAAAGGATTTTAACTAAAAATCCCCCATGAACAATTTAATGAAGAAGTCAGGAACATTGGTGACTAACATATTATGGAGGTGGAACTCACAGAGCAGGTTTTGAATTTCGGGGGTACTGGATTTGTAAATGGATATGAAAACATTACCATCGGGGATTCATAAGGCATCTGACAACACAAATGCATCAACTTCCAAGATTAAAATTGTTCCTGAACAAACATGTTGTAAATTGAAGATGGTCTCCTACAAGACAGGAAGCTTACAAGCCAAAAGATAGACAAAGTCCAAAAGAGACTGCAATTTTTTTCACCTTGAATGATTTCCATTTCCCCCTTTAATTTCTTATTTTCCTTTTTAATTCTAAATTCTGAAGAGAAATTTGGTGGAAATCATTCAAAATACTAAGACCTTTATCTCTCTATCACTTTAGGTTGCTAACCTCTACTTGTAGAGCTGTAATTTCTCTAACCTTGTCTACTATGCATTGAGTAAATTCAGTTTGTAAAGAAAGGTTTGTTTCTTCCATACCTTTCAACTGGGCTTTAAGGAGTGCAATCTCCTCCAGATAACCATGAGGATTGGCATCTTGACATAACCCGAGGTGACCAATTCCCATTGCAATTGATTCTGGAGTTAGATCTTGTGCTTCGATGTCAAGTAGTTTCCAGAGAGTCATGGAATGGATTTCTGAAGATGAGGGCATAGCCAAGCCCTGTGGGGTCGAAATAGCTAGAGGGAATATAGTGTCTGGTGATTTATCAGTGGGGACAACTAGGTTTCCTTCCTCATTCCTTACTTCCTCTCAATGGTAGAGGCACCAACAAAACCTTCTGACCGAGAACTTCCGTGTTTGGGCAATACATAGGACCATTACGGTCATAGAAAAATAAAAGAAAATGAAGTCAAAGTAATTCTACCTTGAGAATTGGATGGTGTTGACACTTGATTACAAATTTTTTCCATATTCGCTTGAGCACCAGGTTCCTCCTTCTTGTGTGCATGGTGACTGATGATGCAATAGCGACCCGCGGTGTGGAAGATGGTCCCAGTTTGAGCTGCTTTGACTTGGAGCCTTCCCCCACACTCATCCTTTCAAGCCTTCATTTGGGATTAAAAACACTTGATGTGAACACAATAAATGAATGAGCCCTGGGTGCTTTAGAACTGCCTTTCCTCCTCCAGGGCCTTGTATTTTTGACCTACTTTAATAACTACATCTGCCAAGTATTCTGGTAAATTCACCTTGAGTGTAGGGTTGATGCATCCTTTCTTCAAATGAATGAGAATTTTGAGGGAATCGCCACCTAGCACATATGGTTGGTCGTCGCATATAAAGTATCGGTTAACCCATTTGGCCATCTCCCTCCAAATGTTAGGAAAATTGTCCTGCTTAACACCTTTTTAAACACCCTAGGAGGTAAGGATTACCTCGGGAAATGCCTCACCCTCCTCATGAAATAGAGCAATCAAGTATTTGAGGGGAGCATTTTTCATGACTTTCAAACCAAAATTTGGTAAACCGGATAGTTCATAAACTACCTGACTGGTAATCTCCACTCACTTCCCTCTAACACGGAGAAAATAGCTTCAAAATTATCCAGAATTCATCCACGATTCCTTCATCAAAACTTTCAATTTCTAGATGAATTCAAGCCAACTGAATCATAAAATACTTGCGAAAGTGCAACGTTTTTGAGCAATGGGTCTAAAGAATTAGGCTCTGAATTTTTATTTTGTCCCATGATGAAGGTGAATGAATCCAGATAGTAGAGAAACAAGAACAAGGGTGTGCTTGAATTCATGGTGTGATGGTAGGTATAAATTTTCGTTCAAAATTCTTGAAGCAACAATAGGAAGTAGTTAGGAACTATAAATTTGAAATGCACCTAGATCCTCGAATCGCATAAAAGCAGAGAAAATTTGGTGGCATAAAAAGGT
Source organism: Taxus wallichiana var. yunnanensis (assembly GCA_018340775.1). Lineage (NCBI taxonomy): Eukaryota > Viridiplantae > Streptophyta > Pinopsida > Cupressales > Taxaceae > Taxus > Taxus wallichiana. Next base: position 350,284,353 of record CM031234.1, read on the forward strand.
TGACAAGACTAGGTATCCGTGAGTAATTTTGATATGTGGGATGGTGCACATCCCATCACTTGAAACGGAAATGCCACCTATCCCTTTCATGGAGGATGACACATGTGGTGTGCATGGAAATCATGACTCATTACACCCTCATGCCGTCATGCCGTAGCGTCGGATTCGGAAGGATATCCATAATAAATACATCGATCATTGTGTATGGATGCAATTATGATAAGTTTATGCATGGGGAGTTTCTTCATAAGGAAATATCTCATAGTGAATTAAAATGCACTTACCCATGCTAGTTCAGTGTCCGATATCCATAGCTTCCCATGTCCTGTAGTCCGAGAAAAATGTGATTAGTGGCCTTGAAACAATGAAGATATCGACATTTATTAAAAGAAACAAAATGACTAACTAAGGGAAGAAGATCAAGGTCATGACCACCCTCCTTTATTGAAATTGAAAGATAACAATTACTCCAGCCGGAGGGGCAAAGAGCCACCTCAACATGCATTTCCTCACTCAGCATGATGTCACTGGTGAAAGTTCCCTTGTCAAGAGGTTGTTGGTAAATCTGAGCCTATGGCCATTTACAAGAAGATTCCTTTTGTCGCCATCGATCGGTACCAATTGAACAAAACCATTATCAACACTTTTTCAATCTAATATGGACCCAACCAACGTGTCTATAACTTACCTTTAAACTGTTGATATTTAGAATCAAAGAGTAAGACCCATTCCCTTCGTGAAACATCCTGGATTTGATATGAGCATCATGTCATGTCTTCCTCTGATGTTGGATAATTTTCATTTGTTGTTGTGCTTCCATCCACATTTCATCCAATTCGTTCAACTGCATCACCCGTTCACGTTGTGCTTCATCCAAATTGATGCCAACATCCAAAGTGTTGTTCTCCGTGTATAATTCGAACTCAACGTATAAAATTGGCATCTTCCCATATACCAACTCATAGGGAGAAAAACCAGTAGTGGTTTTCCAGGTCGTGTTATAGGCCCAAACTGCCTCAGGAAGTTTTGGTACCCAATTTTTCCTGTCAACACTAACCACTTTAGTGAGAATGTTCTCAAGTTCTCTGTTGGTGACTTCCACCTACCCATTGGATTGGGGGTGATATGGTGACAATTTCTAGTGCTTGATTCGGTAGATGTTGAGAAAATATTCGATCATTTTAGACACAAATTGAGGACCTTGATCGAATCTGATGGCCTGGGGCCCAAATCGTAGCAATATCCGAATGTATAATAAATCAATAATAAGATCCTCATTGGCAGATGCCAATGCTTGAACCTCAGCCCATTTTGTAATGTAGTCCATGCATACCAAGAGGTATTATTTTCCAAAAGATGGAGGATCAAAAGGTCCAATGAAATCAATTCCCCATTTCTCAAATGGTCCTAAGACTAGCTGAGGATTAAGAGGCATTTCCATTGAGAGTGTAGGCTTCCCCATTCTTTGACATGCATCACACTGCCACACATACTTCTTGACAAAGATTGTGGAGGGAAGGCCAATAGTACCCAACACCAAGGATTTTGTGAATTTTCCTTTTTACTGAGTAATGTCCTCCTCCTGGCTCATCATGACAGCTTGCAATATGTCATATACTTCATCTTCCCGAATACACCTGCGAAGAACCATATCAGAAAACATTTGAACAACAATCCATTACACCATTTATATGTTGCACTATTTTTAACCAACCTTCATCTCTCTTTATGAGTAAAATAGGTAGGAAACTTCCCTGTGGTTAAATAATTTGCAAGATTTGCAAACCACGGAGTCTGAGTTGATATAGCAAACAAATGTTCATCTAGAAATTGATCCTAGACTGCCTCCTCGATAACTGAAACATTCAATCTCGAAAAAATCAACAACAACATTAGATTTCCCGGCTTATCAATAATGGTCAGATTGAATTCCTGTAACAAGAGTAACCATCTAATTATCCGACCACCGACGATTGGTTTATTCATCAAATATCGATGGTAGAGTGGTCAGTATAAAAATATTTTATACCCAGTGATGTAATGTCGAATTTATTCAAAGAATACACAATAGCTAAAAACTCTTTTTCCATAGTGGTATAGTTCCTTTCCGTAGGAGTCAAATTCTTGTTGATAAAGTAAATGGCATACATGTGATCCTCTTCATCTTTCTACCCAAGAACAGCTCCCATAGTTGTATTGGAGGCATCAATGTGGATATGGAAAGGTTTCCCCAATCTGACCTCGTAATACTGGGGTTGTGGTCAACTTCTCCTTGATAATATTGAATGTCTATTGACACTGAGGGGACCATTCAAAAACACAATCTTTTGTTAGCAATGAAAACATAGGTGCAAAAATTTTACTAAAGTCTTTAATGAATCACCGATAATACCCTGCATGTCCAAGGAAAATTTTGATGTCATTCTGATTTGTTGGTGTAGGTAGCTGAGTGATGACTACAATATTTTTGGGGTCAACTTGTATACCTTTGGTAGAAACATGGTGACCTAAGACAATTCCTTGATCCACCATCATCGAAATTTTTCATGACTCGGGACAGTTGGTGTTGCTCACATCCGCTAATATTTTCTCAAGGTTATGCAGAGATTCATTAAAATTGGAACCATGTACAGTTAAATCATCCATGTAAACCTCAACAGCAGTCATTTTTAAGATCTGCAAAATGGCCAAGACTGCTCTCTGAAATGTAGCAGGTGCATTACAAAGCCCAAAAGGTAAGACTCGATAAGAAAATGTACCCCAAGGGCAAGTAAAGGTGGTTTTATCCTAGTCAACAGGTGCAATACTTATTTGGTTATACCCACTAAACCCATCCAAGAAAGAGAAATATTTCTTACCGGTGAGATTGTCCAAAACCTGGTCAATAAAAGGCAGGGAAAATAATCTTTCTTGGTGGCTTTTTTGAGTTCCCTATAGTCAACGTAGATTCTCCATTTACCATTTTTCTTGGGACTATAACTAATGGTGAGACCCACTGACTATCAGATATAGGGTAGATGAATCCTACCTTTAGCAATTTTTCTATCTCATTTTTACTATGTCTCTGAGAGCTAGGTTAATTCGTCTTTGCGGCTGCCTTATGGGTTTAACATCTTTAGTGTAGATATGGTGAGTACATATCGTAGGATGAATTCATTTCATGTCAGTGTAATCCCAAGAAATTTTTGGGAATGTTTCCTTAAAACATCCGTAAGACCAGCCTCTTGGTTGGTCTCCAAATTATTACCAATGGTCAATTCTTTTCCTATGCCAATAGGCACTTGTTTGGTATCTTCCAAAATGGTGAGCTCTACATTGGTGATTAAAGAATTCAATGGAAAAACATGGGGCTGAAGCATGTGCAAAATGGATATATTTTCAAGAGACAAAATCTTGGTCAAAGGAAAATAGAAATCGAGACTGTGGATTCCGTATTATAAGCATAGATTTCCTTACAATATTCATTAGAAGTATTAGTTACCGAGGCGACATGATCGGTAATGTCTAGAACAAATGTGTTTATAGTCGAGTTCCGATTTTCATAGCCACAGTACTAATTTTTGTAGTCACAAATTCCTTTACATCAGTCAGTGTGTATGACTCAACAGCTTCCATCATATGGTTTTACACTACAATGGTGGCCAAATAAGAAGAACTGAGAGAATTAGTATCCAAAGAATCCACCCATACATGTTCACAAGCATACACATAAGGCTGGGTAGGAGGATATAATGAAATATGTTTGGATTTCTACCCATTTAGAATAGTCATTTTTCCCAACCTACAATCAATATATGCAACAACAGTAGCCAACCAAGGTCTTCCCAAAATGACTAGATATCCCAATTTCTAAGCTTTAGGTTGTAAGACCATGAAATCAACAAGATACTCCCAAGATTCAATGGTGACCATTATATCCTCAATCACACCATCTGGTATAACAATGTATTGATCTACTAATTAAAGAATGGTATTGGTAGACTTTATTCTAATTAAGGATGGCAGATTGAACATATCTATTTTTATAACATTTATGACAACACCAAGATCCACCAAAATGTTATATATTGACTGATTGTTTATACAAATGGTAATGAATGGAATCCCAGGATCCCCGTATTTTAGTGAAATAAGTGTGCCAGCAATATGATCAGCCAAATTTCCTTCCACCTTGATGCAGTCTTTGGGTAATATTATTTCTTCCAGCTTGTCTTTATACACTTGTTTCTAATGGTTTGGTTTAACTCGGGATGTCCCTTATTTCTCACAGAAGTGGGACCTCAATGTGCACCTTTTTCAACTCTTGAACTAGTGTCGTTTCATTAGCAGTTTGAGTATCCTGTAACCGCTCAGGAAAAGGAGCTTTATGAGCATTTTGATTAGTTTTTGGACCATTCTGAGTGTTTTGTGTTTTTGGAGAAGGTGTAGTTCCTTCATTTTCCTCAAGTATCTCATCTTTATCAGTGTCTATAGGCATTTCCATGATAACTATAGGAGGATTCAATGTTTTCCCAAACCTTAGTCTCAGATTACCAATAGTATTAACCTGCATTGTATTACTTGGTCTTGCTTCCTCAATTGAAGCAGTCTGCTAATTTTTTGGGTTTGATACAGGTTGGGCTGGAAGTTGTGTTTTTGTTGCATGTCCGTGTTGTTGATAGTTTTGCGGTGGGGCCATTAAAGCTTGTTGTGGTTGTTGGAACCTCCATTGTTGATTAATGTTCTGTTGTGGTGCCCACTGCTAGTTTTGGTTAGGATTCTGCTGAGGTACCCATTGTTGGTTGTGCCATGGACTTGCTAGGAGTTGGTGGTGTCCAACCTGGCTAAGTGTAGGGATTCATCCAGGGTGGTGGATGTGGATAAGTCATCCAATTTGATGTTTTCCACTCAGGTTTTCCACATGTAGGCCGAGGAGCTGACCGGCCATGACATCCTCCAGGGGTTCTAAGCAGGTCAAGGGGAATATATAGCTTGATTATTTGGCCTTTGAACAAATTTGACCTCTGCATCAGCTTGAGAGACAACATTCAAGCCTCCTTTCAACTGTGATAAGAAGGTGCAATGCTTAGTGTCGTGGTCAGCAACTTCACAGATCAAACACATGTCTGTAACATCCAAAGGACATTCTCTCAGGGGATGTCTCTTCCTACACTTAGGGAAATATATGTCCAAAGGTTCTTTGGAAGCATTGGTTTTTGCCTTAATCCCATCTATGGTTGAATTTAATTGTAACAAAATGTATGTTTTCATGTTGTCCATTTCCTCTAAAATTTTAGAGGTACCTAGGGCAAGCTTGGATGTTTTTCTCTTCCTTATACCCCTCGTGTTCTAGAGTAACTTTTGCATAGCTCAGTGATTTGTTCCATAGTAATTTTATGCACATCTCCTCCACCCATAAGATGGAGGGAATATTTGGTTTCCTTGTCAAGTCCTTTAAGGAAAATTGTCTTAGTGATGTCTGCATGTAACTCATAACCACTCTGTCGATGAAGAAAGAGAAATATATCCAAATAATCCTCTAGATTTTCATCCTCTTTTTTGTATTTGGAAGAAATCTTCTTTCCTATCCCTTCCCCTGCAGTAGTCTTGGTATTTATCCAAAAAGGTTGTCTCCATGGCTTCCCAAGAATCAATGGAGTTAGAGGACAACCCCATGAACCATCTCATACAGAGTCTTTGAGAGTGGAAGGAAAGAGTTTGAGTTTTTGATTATTAGTTTTGTAGTCATAGGTTTGGCAAAGAATTTTGAACTCAAACAAGAACTGATCAGGGTCTTCCATAGACATGCCTCAAAAAATAGGGAGGATGGATGGTGAGATTTTTTTCATGGGTGTGTCCTCATCCTCATCTAAGACGATGGGATAAGTGAAGGTTCTACCCAAGGGTTGGTCTCCATTATTCCTGTGGTCCCCCATTTCTGAGTGCTAGTCGAGAGGATGTAGGATGCTCAAAAAGGTTTCTAGGCATTGTGTTGGAGTCAGTGTCACTCTCAGTGTTTCCTTCGTGTATTCTGTTTGGAGATATTTGTTGGATGTTATGTGGTGTAAATCTCCCTTGTTCATCCCATGGCCTATGCATCAAGGTTGGTTATTGAAACAAGGCTCAAGACTTCTCTGTTGCATATGTAAACTCCATTAACACCCATAGCATGTGAAGTAATAAAAATGATGTGGTGTGCTATGGTGTCCTCGGAAATGGTGCCAAAAATGATGGGTTGTTGTATTCTCCAATCATTTAACTAACTGAATCTTTTGTTAGTGTCATTATAAACTCGGGGTTGTGTCCTAGGTTGTATGCAATGGAGCTTTATGTAACCAATTTTCTTGTTGGGGGGTTGTTGTGAGATTTTCCTTAGTTGGTTACTAATCTATGGAATCTTAATATAAATCTACGGAATTTAGTTGCTGCGATGAAATGAAGTTTAAAATTTGGACTTATAAATTAAATGGAAATGCACACACGAATTTGAAAGAACGGAATTGAAATTACACACTCATAACTAAGAATTAGTAGAAGTAAAAGCATATGCTAAGTTAAACTTTGTATAAAAGGAAACACACATTCTGAATAGAAATTCCAATAGGAAAAGAAAATACATTCAAACTAAGATTGCATGAAATATACTGAAATAAATATTGCAGTGAAACTTATCAGAAAACTAGATGTGCATGTAAGTGTAAACAGCCTCTTGTCTCCTTGGTCGAGTGGGCCCTTGCTCTCCCTTGGGACAAAGGAAATATCTACAAATTTTAGATCCTCAAAATGACGCTTACTTATATTAATTCAAACACATTCCATAGCATATCCAATACATGAAAAGAAGAGTTCTCAATACCACAGGTTATGTATTGTAGAGTATATAAAAATAACAGCTACTATCATGTTCTTAAGAAGGTGTCTTTATATAGACACAAACAATTACAGAATTCACCATAATAGGTGGCACTAACATCTCCCACTAATCAAAATTAACCATGACTCATAAATTCCTATGGGACTATTAGAAACAAGTCCCATACTTATAGGTTGATGGGTGGAAAAATTCTCTTGCTCCCACATTCCAGCTCCAAACTCGGACCTCTTAATTACATCAGCAATAAACGTTCATCATTTCCCTACACACATCATCACATTTCCCTCACGAAGACAATTAGTAGGAGGTTATACAGTAATCAGGTTGCATGAACAAAGGTAAGGAAAATGCATCAAACTCACTAAGATATAACTATACAAAGCATCCCCATGCATTAGCAAATCATATCTAAATGACAATTTATTAACCATAGGAATGACATAAATGAGCCAAATAATGCACTCATCAAAGGTCATGAACATTCATATTTTTTTGGGTTGTTTTTTAGTCGAGAAGGAAAATTTGAGTTTAAAATCGGTGCTAAGGCATTGACTTGGGAGAATTTCATTCTTTCACAAGTGGAAGTTTGAAAATGGAAAGCTAAGAAAGATTTTCCACATCGTGGAGATTCAGGTGAGCATTTCCGAAGGGAACGATGAGATGGAAAGCCAATGTATTTTCTCCATCCGGGAAGTGGGAAAAGTTGTGGTCAAGCTCCAAACCATGGTGTTGTGGGAAAGTGGGTGATGAGGGACAACTCACCAAAATAACACAGTCTGAGTTGAGCAGGGCACGTTGTATATGCGTGACCAAGTCATTAGTAAGTGGTTGTGTTAGAGTAAAAGGTGGGAGCGTGTTTGCAAAATTAAGCCCGAGTCTTTTGGCTAAAAATAGTAGGCCATGCATGGCATGCAAGTAAGATGCATGGTCTAGTGCCTTCAGAAATGGCTTGGTGATCCTCGTATATGGACGTAACATTGAATTAAGGAGATCAAGTTCATTTTTACGTAAACTCTGAGAAATATTGCATACCGAGTTTGATAATGGCTCTTCAAATGGTTGGGTGCACCATGCATTGCATGACTCATCGAATCCCTAATCCAATGTTACAGAATGTAGAATTAATTCATGACACAATCTGCGCAAGGCATGCGGTGATCGATTGAAGGCCTAGTGCAGAGAAGATTGTTGATTTTCATCATTCGCGTGTAGATCTCGGTAGACTCGGGAAGGAGCTCGTTGGATAGTTCAATGGGTCTAATTCCAAAGGCATATATGAGGTGAGATCATGTAGAGTTTTGGGGGCTTGGCATTAAACTCTTCTCAAAGAAGCTAGCAATACGTTGCCGAGTTTTTATGAGCACAAATAAAATATAGCTCGACCAAGCTCTAAAGAAGGAGTGGAGAAAAGCACGAGTCAATTGAAGCCATAATGGTAATAGCTCAACATTGGAAAAATCTCGACGGAGCATGAAGATATTGACTCGGTGAACGAGTTGAAGTGGAGCTAAAATGGTAAAGTTGCAGCCAAAGTTTGGTAAAAGAATGTAGAAATGATGAACTCACATAACTTGAGGCTCAATATATCTGAAAAGTTGAGTTCACCAAGGCTCACTCGAATATAGATGGCTTGACAACTGCAAGTCAAAAAGAGGTCGAACTCGAGCTTATGGACTCGGTGCTTGGCGGTTATCTCACACGAGAGGAGTTTTGGATACATCATTGGAGGAAAGAGTGTGGAGCTCGCATGGGTGATTGAGTTGATGAAGGCTCATTGAAGGAGTTTCCAAAGATAAACAAATGTGAGATGAGCTTGACAGATGAGCTAAGGTGATAGAGTCAATCAGCCAAGTCATTGTTGAGTAGTGTGGTCGGGTTGTAGCTCGATGAGCCATGAAGGGTTATCATATCTCTCAACATGGCGAGATGAAACTGAGTTACTCGAGGGCTCAAAGAGTTAAAATACATTGGCCATGTCGTCGAAGGAAACTCAAGAGCTCGACTCGGTATGGGAAGCATTAGCTAGATCTACAGGATATGTGAACATTGTCAAGGTAAAAGGATAAGGAGATCACGGGTCAACATGATGATGCAAGTAAGCTCATTGAGTCGGAGGGAATGGAACCCAAAGTAAGAATAAACATGGCTTCATGGAGAGTTATTTTGTGGTGGAAGCACTTCGGACTTGTAGAGCCAAGTCGCGAGCTACACACACGCAGGGGAGTTAAAGACTAGGGCTTGGAGGTAAGCTCGACATATAACATCTCACAAGAAGAGTAGCAAGCTTCATGTGAGGTAAGGGAACTTAGTGGAATATGCAAAGTAGCTCAGTCAATGTGTGTAGACAAGAGGAGCTTGATTCGGTGCATGGATTTTGGTCACGGCGGTGGAGAACCAGCTCGGTGAATAAGGATGAGCCGTTAAAGATGGAGCTCAACTTTTAATACAAGTGAGGGCACTCAATACCAAGTTAGCTCATGCAGAGTTGGAGGTGAGCTCAATTCAAAGTGAGCTCGGTTGTGGTGAAGAATAGAGGAGCTCAAGCCCAACTTGGTGAGTTGGCTCGGCAAGCCAACCACCGAGTTGGGATATGTATGACCCTATTTTCATGCCCCCACTTTCTTCAAGTCAAACATGTCTTCGAGGGCCGACCATAATTTATTTTAATTAATATTTTTATGTAAATATTTTAATAATAATATTTATTATTATTATTAAAAAAATATTTAAATATTCCTTTAATTAATTGAGAAGATTAAGTCAACTGGCCATTAATGACACATGATGAAAGCTTCTCAAGTGGTTTAACCAACTTGTAATAAATGAACCATCATGTACCTTCAATTTAGGAAGGGAATTTATGACTCCTCTCCTCTCTCTCGAATTCTTCTATAAATGTAAGTTGGAATCTCATTCCAACAGGTTGACAAGTTAGACTTCTAAGACAAGTGTATAGTTTTCAAGAAACCTCCTTCTGCAAGTTGTCCTTGTATGTTGAGGGAACTTTCAAGCCTCCTTTCAAGACTGTAATGGAAACTATTGCCTCTTCTGAATGTATGATGCATTGTGCATGTTGTTGAAGTAATAAAAGTGTGTGTTTTGTGACTAATCTTAGTCCTTTCATCCTTCTATACTTCTTTGTGTCTTTCTCATGCTTGCAGGTACACTATGCAAGTTCAAGTTTCTATTGTAGGTTCTTGGATTTCTGTGCTTATCAAGTGGTGGAGTATTGCATGCGGTTGAGTTGTGGTGCTTATTCACCCTTCTCAAGTTCATCCTTCTTCACTAGAAGACTGATATACCATTATCTGATTGAATTTTAACAAAGGGAATGCATGCTTCTTAGTCTGTGGTCTACCGTTTACCCTCTCTAAGTTACAGTAGGTGAAGTTGTCTTGTGGTGCACAACACCCTCTTCAAGTTAACCCTTCCTGAGTCTAGAAATACCCTTTATTTGGTGCATCACCATCCATAGTATAGTTTCATTTCTTGCAAATATCTTTCCCTAAAACCCATGAAAATGTTAGCATAGGTCTAGATAACCATTTTATTGCACTAGGAGTAGTACAACACTTAGTTTAGGAAGAGGAATCGGCCTTCTCCGGAGGTTCACCTCAAGCCCAAGTCCCATAACTTGAGAGGTGATCCCATGTTTCCCAATCACACCAAACATCATGTTCACATTCTAGCCATTCGGAGGGTGCAGTGATTTGGCAACAACACTAGAAACCTGAATGATTTCCTTCTATTTTTCACTCCAAAGGATGGGTTTCAAGTTTGTTTGATGTGGTGGAAGTTAAAAAAGCATGAGATAACCTACTTGGATGTGATTGCACGAGGAATTAGATCTTAGTATATTTTATTAGTTAAAAAAAATTAATTTAGGAAGATGATTAGTGTAATTTTAGTAATTTGTTAAGTGAATCGATGAGGTGTGAAGGTGAGGTGTGAGGGGATGATATCCATTTATATATTTTAATAATTTAAATAATTATTTTAGACTTTAGAATTATGGTGGGATAAATTAATTAAAAGGAGGATTATATAATAAAGAATCGCAAGTGTTTCTTGTTTAGTCATGGACTTGTTTAAGTTTTGGGGGCACAAATTTTCGGTGTCTACATTTTCCCCTTTTTGTGTAGCAATTTTCGGAAAATTGCTACACAAAAATGATGAAAGAATTTTTTTGGTATGGGTGAATCCACTTTGTGCGCAATACTGCAAGCATCGGTGTGTTTATGTTTTATAAAGGCTTCCCCTATTTGGAAAGGGTGAAAAGTGTGATGTTGGGGAACCAAGTGTCAGGGTGGCCAAAGGGCTCAACACCTACAAGCATATGATTCCTACCATATAAATAGGAAAAGGCCAAGTGATGGGGGCCAAAGGGCTCATCTCCCATAGACATATGGAAAATCCCAATGTTGTTCTTGTGTTGTTTTGATGAAAGGTTTCCATGGGCTAAGGTCCATTTCAGAGGCATGGCACACTTGTGCATATTTTATCTTTTGTTGTATTTTAGCTTTTGTTTTTTCTAGATAGGGAAGGCTAGAAAAGGCCTAAAATAGGGTAATCGTTGGTGATTGGGATGATCACTAGAGATTGGGTTGTGAAGAAAATTGGGGGTATAAATACCCAAATGGTTTGTTTATTTGTTATTTTATATTATACGCAAAAATGACCTATCAAATGGCCTCATCTAACCATTAACAAAAGCATGTCCTTGTTGAGGTAGGCCATAATTGTGTTTTAGTTTAGTTTTCTTGTGTTTTTAAGGATTTTTATGGTTTTAGAAGGATTTAGGGCCATGTTGATGCCCTAGGTAAAACTTACAGGAATTGCTAGTGATCACTTCAATCGCTAGCGATTGAGGTGAATCGCTAGTGATTCACCTCCAATGCAAATGCTTTGTGTTTTGTGTTGAAAAATGTGATTTTTGAGAAATGTGCTTAACTTGATTGGATGTTTAGGATAACATTTCACATGTTTGTTTATCGACTTATGTTTTATGAGGATAATTGATGGTGCAAGTTTTATTTATATCTTTATTAATGTTTTCTATTGTTTTTTGTGGTTTCACGGGTGGATGCCCAGTTGACCATACGAGACCGCATCCCCTTGATGCTAGATGAGGTGAGGGAGGATCTATCTGATGATGATTGGGTTCCTCTAGAGGATGTGGGGTTTGGTGGGATGAGATATTATATGAGGGTTCACATATGTCGTAGTTTGATCTTTGCATTCTTTGAGAGGTGGAATCCTTCCACCAACACATTTTGGTTACCCACAGGAGAGATGAGCATCACACTTGAGGATGTTCATCAGATTATAAGGCTGTCAATGAGGGGGATCCTGTTTATTATATTTTAGATACAGAGAGGGTTGATACTATGCATTGTTTATATGGAGGTGATGTTGTGGGTGTTAGATACACACCCAGGGATTTTCACTATCAGGATTTGTATGATGCTAGTAGAGAGGTTTTTCCATGGGTGACCATGATGATGATAGGAATTTCATGTTTTGTACTTCCAGATTCAGGGGGAGGTTGATTCCCATGGATGATGACCAGAGTGGTTGCAGAGATGATGGAGCACCATATTGTTTTTGAGTGGGCACCCACTTTACTGGCATAGACATATAGAGAGTTGTGGGCTTGGACGGCCCACAAGCATTATGGGATTGATGTTGGTTTCTTACTGCAGTGTTGGGCACATGAGCATATTTTTATTGCTTGTCCATTTTTCCTACCTAGTGTTATTGAGGCAAAGCATCCAAGTTTCATGAGGTAGAGCTAGAGTTTAGGTCAGGCCAAGAAGGCCAAGGGGCCTACTTATTACAGGGATTTGATTTCAAGATTACAGGTGGGAGATGTGATTTGGCGTCCATATGTTGAGTTTCGTGATAGGCCTAAGTTTTTAGAGATTTATCGTGTTTACATTAAGATACTTGGGTACAGGGCCACAAGGCCAGAGAGGATGAGCTGATACACTTTATTCGTGTGAGGAGACAATTTGGGTTGATTCGGGGTATAATCAAGGAGTTTGTTTTATATAAGATGGAATGATGAGGACACCGATATCCCATGGGTGGTTGTGATTGGTCCAATACCCACTTTGTTGATGAGCTAGGGATGATGAGTCCAAAGGAGGATGGAATCGTAGTACCAATTGATGATGTAGGGGTCACCCTTGATTTTAGTATTTGGTGGTCTCGTTCATTGTGGGGTTTTGAGAGGATGAGGGTTGTGAAGAGGGAAGCCTAATCGCTTAGAAGGGTGTAGGCTCAATCAAAGGGAGGAGATGAGGAGGGTGTTCGGGATGAGGAGAGAGTGGAGGGTGATGCAACCATATCTCTAGATGTTTCTACTATGATCTCCAAGAAGGTCGTAGCGAAGGTCGAGAGAGATTTCACTTGCAGAGAGTGAGATGACTTGGTAAGAGTGTGGGATACTCTCATTGGAGAGAGGGATGGCTTGATTGTAGAGCAGGGATTGATGTAACCTAGAATCTATTATATAAAACCCGGTGTGTTGGCACATCAACCATCCCGAGCTAAGCTCTCACCGAAGCGCACAAAGGTACTTGCCAGCCCTCTTTAGAGTTTCTTGAGTAGGATGTTAGTGTGATGAAGATACAATACATATTCAAATCCATAAACAGATGTAAATATTCAACAATGCATAATTCAAATCTAGATCTTAGAGAATCATGAATTAAACAATAACTATAATGAGATTAACCATACAAGAACCGGTTACAGTCATGTTTAACACCATTATCCATCCATACATTATATTAAACATTGTAAAACATAGAATCTTCTTACATTACAAAGTATCACCATAAGTTATGCGCACATCATATCCAACAACATAAATCTATAATAACTCTTACCCTAAACTACACAGTTCACCACATATTTATAGGGGTGAGGACTTTCCCTTCGCCACCTAAGCACTTCCCAAAATAGGTTTCATGTTGATAATAGCCATGTGAATTTACAATAACATGCACACATATAAGTGCACTAATAATAGATGTCCTATAGTTAACTGGAAGAAGTAATCCTATTATTAACTTGAACTCATGCATGGCACTTATCATCCATTCATTCCCAAAATATCATGTGTGTGTTGCTCAAGTCTCCATCCCGAGGTGTGCTCTACACGTTATCTCCAAAATTAGCCCATATCAATAAAAATGGATAATTTCGAGTCATCTTGTTCTCGACACATTTTTCCTTTCCTATCCTTCTACGCCTTCAAATGCACCTTGTTCCCGTGCACACATATCTCATGTGTCTTCTCCTTAGAAAAATATTATTTCTAATCAACATTACCCCACACTAAATTACATTACCATCCCAACAAATGGGGTATCTTTTTGATGTTCCCAAATAATAAACAATAAGAATTGAAATAATTCAAATAATCACCGTAAAAAAAGAATGGATCTTTACTCTACAGTACCCTCCTCTTCAATTGGGAGGATCAACTCTAGATATTCACTTTTTATCTCTTCCTGCAATGTCTACCATTCATCCAGTGTGGTCCTTGTCTTATCTAGAATGTATGTGGCAAAGGCATCCAACTCATCCTGACTAATATTTTCCTTCTCATTCTGTAGTACCCGCACAACATTAGCCATAGTAGATGTCATTCCATCTAGAAGATCCATATTCTACGCTATCGCTTCCCAATATCATCTATTCTCTCCTTATGTAGATCTTGGGTTGTTGTAAGGGCTTCGTGCTTTTGTTTCACTAGTGCCAATATTTCTGCGTGCCCTAATGATTCATCCTTCATTAATTTCACAACTTCATTATCTTCAATCATAGTTCTAGTTATGATTACCACTTCTGGTGATGCACATATGTTTAGAGCTTGGTCTTCTTTACTCATCTCGTCCTTTAAAGTCTATAAAGAAGCTACTCATATGTTGAAATATTTCGATCATGGAGGCCCTTTCTCTCTCTCGCTTCTTGTTCAACATCATTTGGTGTAGGCATTCTAAGTGGCCCATCTTTTAGCACCAAATCAACTAATTTGCACACATAATGCATTGCATACCTATATTGAGGAGGTCTTCTAGGGTAAGAAGAGAACCCGAATGTTTTTCTCCTTCACTTTATTATTTCTTACTCATTGACAAAGTGGAGAGCCAGAGAGATTTGATGAAGCAATGCAGGTAGATGCCAGGAATAAGTGGGAGCAAGCCATGGATGAGGAGCATCAGGCTCTCATGGAGAACCAGACATGGGATTTGGTGAAGCTACCCAAAGTCAAAAGAGCATTACAGAACAAGTGGGTGTTTAGATTCAAAGAGGAAGAAGGAGGCAAGAAAAGATACAAGGCCCAATTGGTGGTCAAGGGGTTTGCATAGAAAAAAGGTATAGATTTTGATGAGATTTTTTCTCTTGTAGTAAAAATGACTTCTATTAGAACTGTTCTTGGAATAGTTGCAGCAGAAGAATTACACTTAGAGAAGATTGATGTAAAGATTGCATTTCTCCAAGGTGACTTGGAGGAGGATCTATATATGTAGCAGACGGAGGGCTATGAGGTCAAAGGGAAAGAGGAGATGGTGTGCAAACCGAAGAAGATCTTGTATGGATTGAAACAAGCTCCACGTCAATTGTATAAAAAATTTGATGGCTTCATGATGGAGCAAGGTTATATTAGATGCCATTCTAACCATTACGTGTATAGAAAAAAATTTGAGGATGGAAGTTATATTATCCCGTGTTTGTATGTGGATGATATGTTGGTTGCAGGTAAAAACATGTAGGAAATAAAAGTACTCAAGAAGCAACTAAGTGAATCCTTTGCCATGAAGGATTTGGGGGCAACCAAAAAAATCCTTGGTATGAGGATATCTTGGGATAGGAAGGAATGAAAGATGACTTTATCTTAGGAAGAGTACATTAAGAAGGTCTTAGAGAGGTTTAATATGCAGGATGCTAAACTAGTTAGGACTCCTTTGGCAGACCATTTCAAGTTATCAAAGGAGTAGTGTCCCAAGATAGAGTAGGAGAGAAACCAGATGTCCAAGGTACCTTACTCATCATCGGTTGGTAGATTTATTTTTTCCATGGTATGCACCAGGCCTAATATTTCCCATGTAGTGGGAGCAGTGAGTAGATTTATGAGTGATCCAGGTAGAGATCACTAGCAGGTAGTAAAGTGGATCCTTCAATATTTGAGAGGGACCATGGGGATAGTTTTGTGCTACAGTGGATCAGACACCAATTTTTTTGGTTATGTAGATTCATATATGGTTGGAGATGTAGATAGCAGGAGGAGCACAATAGGTTATGTTTACACTATAGGTGGGACAACAAAGGTGAGTCTGGATTTCACGACTACGTTGGTGGCTTTATCAACCATAGAGGCTAAGTATGCTACTTTGCCATGGAGGAAAGAAAAGAAATGATTTAGTTACAAAAATTTCTTGAGGATTTGGAGAATAAGCAGGAGGAAGGAAATCTGCATAGTGATAGTCAGAGTGTTATACATCTAGCTAAGAAATTTGCTTTCCACTCTAGGATGAAGCATAAACAGCTTAAGGTACCATTTCATCGGACACTTTGGAGGAAAATAAGTTGAAGTTGGAGAAGATTCATACCAATCAGAATCCTACAGACATGATGACCAAGGTGGTCACAAGGGAAAAAATGAAGCTGTGTTCAGTTTTGGTTGGTCTTCACGGAAACTACTGAAGGATTGAGAAGCTTGCTCAAAGGAAAACTAGTCTCCAAGTGGGAGATTCTTAGGTTGTAGAGCATGTTTTCATGTGAGAAAGTGTTGAAGACTATATACTAAGAGTAATGTAAACTTTCCATAGTTTTCTCGCTTGGTTCGGGGTCATCCTGGGGTGGCAACCCCGAGAAAAAAAAAAATTGGCCTTAAAACGTGCCTCGATATACCAGGAAACGTGATTTTCTCATATGGGTGGGATTTTTGACCCATAGGTTTATGGGATGGTTTTGGCCCATGGTTTTGATACCCATGGTTTTGTAAAATTACTTAAGCAGTTGTCTACTTATGTGGTTTTGTGCATATGGTAGGGTTAATGTAACATTGCAGATGTGTTTTGAATTCGGGTGTGAATTTTATAGAGTTTGTTGAGCATAGCTCCAAATAGATCTGGGTATTGTATTGAGAGAATAGTGGCTTGTAATAAAATCTAAGAAAGTGATTCTTGGTGGACGTAGCCCAACTTGGGTGAACCACGTTAAATAATATCTCTTTGTGTTGTGTTATTTTATTCTGCACTTTTATTTGAGATCTGTAATATTTTCTCGCAAGTTAGTTTCTCTGCTTACTGCGATTACTCGTGAGGGATTATTCCACATATTTTATCCCTTATTTCCTAATAATGACAAAGAGGGTTTATGGTTATGTGCCCACTCTAAGGTACCTTCTTTACCCTTCTAGAGACACAAGACTCCTCACACACATCAAAATCTAGTTTGTCCATGTGACTCTGCATGGACCAGGATAATTGTTTCCTTGTGCACGTAGTGACCATATCTGGTTCCATCAGCTCCCATCCATATAATTCCTTAAGGTCCACTCTTCTCTGAAACCATGTGTGGATGATTTTTCTTGTGTCCTCAGCATATCACATACTTGGAACAACATATTCTTCACTTCTCCTTGTCCTTGACCCCTTAGGAACCTGAGCGCCAAGGTTTGAATTTGGCCCTTCTACATGAGTTGTATTTGGCATGCTCGTTTTCTCATGCACAGTTTCTTCTACTTCTTTCATCCCTTCTTCTTCATCTTTGGTCTCCTCCACATCTTCTAGTTATACTGGGTTCCAAGCACACTCTCTTCAGACTCCTTCACCTCCTCATTAAGCTTCAGCTTTCTTCTTCTCTTCTTCTCAGGTGCTTCTTTATGAGGGGAGAGTCTCGGTGATCTTCTTACAGGTTGTGAGGTTCTTGTGCCTTGAGTCCTTGTTCATCTGAATAACTTTCTAAACTTGATCTCTTCAAGGACTGCATTTACGTCCAATTCCTCTTCTACTTCTTGTGCCTATGGTGGAGTATCTGTATGCTCACTCTCCACTTTTTCTGTGGGATGCCTCTGACCTCTATGGTCCAAGCCTCCACTATCTTTGTGTTCCTCTTCCTCATCTATCTCTATTTTCGTGGAAGGATTTGGAGCCGGCACATTCTCCATTGTATGTTTTCCTTTATATGGTCCCGGGAGCATGAAATCATTCACCACATACTTATTATTCTCCATCCTTAGCTTGAGATGAAGATAGATGAGCGTGGCTCCACTTGTCCCCAATATCCAAAATTACCGGAATTATATTTATGACATCTAAAATGATCCTCTTAATGTAGGTAGACCGACTGGATATACATATGTTTTTCTGAGAGTGTGGTAGTCACAATATACCTTGTCTGCATTGAATTTTATCTAGTGCGCATCGGTGAATCAGAACTAAGGCCTAGAATTAGTGTGATGTAAAGGCATAGGGTAGTTTGCACCATGGACTCCATGTCCCATATTTCATTGAAAACCACATGATGCGTAAATGCTAATACACCACAAACTTTATTTCCTTACCTACCACCAAGGGTAGCTCCTTCGGAATGTGCCACTCCTCTTCAAATGTTACATGCGATCATTCATACCATAGTTCTCGCCTTTTCTTGAATAGGCCACTCATTTATCCTTCACATAAGTATTTCTCGAACCTCTTCGCAAGGGACTTATTCTTTATGGGGTATTCCCAAATTTTGTTCTTTGGCCCATTAGACACTCCAATTTCTACAAACACCAAAGATAGTAGGATAGTGCCAAAACTTATCTTCTCACCTATGCACGCTTTCCTCAATAATAGTTTTTGCAATGTAGCCAGCCAAGTTGTAGATTTCTCCCTCTGTCATTTTCTTTGCAATATGTAGCCACATGGTATTTACTTATGACCATCTCTCTTGATCATTCAAATTAGTAAGTAGATGTGTGGTTACCTGCACTATAGGAAACTTCTTCAATTTTTCTATGTCCATTCTCACGCAGACCTTTGGAGTATCCTAACTCCTTGCTGGTGGCTATAAAAATACCTTATCGCTAGATCACTTATAATATTTGTTCATGTACCCTTCAGTCCTGTCAATGTGGCAATCAGAGTTGTTGTGATCCTTACCATCAATCAATAAAAATAGAAAAGTCATCATGGACTCTGCTCACTAGTCATTGGTATAAAGCCTTTGGTTTTCCAAAATATGGGAGTTCATATAATTGATAGACTCCTACCTTCTTCAGCAACTTCTCCCAAAGATCATCATATACTAGTATATCATTCAAGGTGTGTGCTTGTTGGTCTTCTTGTTCAACAACACATCCAATTCTCCTCTATTGTTGGTGGTGTGATGATTGTAATCACTTATCTTGCATCGGAAAATGTGTGAATCCCAATCCCAACTAACTATTACTCCTTCTGGGTATTGCATCTCTAAAAAATTTCTCTCAGAGAAATTTCAACCTCCACTTCTACCTTTTTCTTTCCTTTCATGCCTGCTGCAGGTGCTTTCTTAGGTGCCATTTTTGAAATCTCGCCTTTTGTATTCTATGTAAAGTAATCTCAAACCCTATCTCGAATTCACATGCCATAGATCGAAACCACGAGCCCGACTCCTTCTCAATGCTTCACATTACACTCAAACCCTTCACCAATGGCGTTGCAAGCCACTTCCACACATAAATATTCTCTCCACATCTAGGAACATAGCTCTCCACACCTCAACATGATTCACTTTGCTCAATTGCAACTTAGCTCACTCAAATACTTGTGATTGCAAAGGTAAAAATGAATCCGCATCACGTCCTTATATAGATTTTCAAAAGTTAGTGCATTATTGCTCCTTCACCTACCAACATTCCTCTCATTAATTGACCATTTTCCCAATTACCACACAGTACATCTTCACGCCCCAGCTATAACCTTCTAGTGCACCTTCCTACCTTCTGGATACCGACTTATCTTCTACATGATTCCATGTGTCGAGTACCTCACCACTACACCTTCCCCTAGTAGTTTCCATGGTCATTGCCTACCTCGTATTATACTATTATTTCATTTATCTTCATTTATGGTCTTCTTTAGAAGAAATTTATTTTCTAACAACTCCTTTCCATACTTGAATAGCACCTATAATAATTTTTTCTCATGTGTACCCAATTGTGAATAACAAATAACAACCACCCTACACCAATGGTATGTGCAATCCTCTATGCATAAAAATACTTCAAATTGTAATTAGCTTCTAATGCGTAAACATGCTTATTACATAAAACACCAAACTAAATTGACAAAGCATAGTGACAAAGAAGGAAATACATTAAAAGAAATACAAAAAGGGAAACCTATACTAAATGGCAATATTGCCTTATTAAAAACACCAAGAAGACTTATTTATAGTAGGGATTCAGCCTACTCCCGTTGAAGTAACCAGGTAACTATATTCCATCAAGAACCTCTAACTGACAAGCACTTGATTCAAAAATGTGAGTAATAACATACGGTCCTAACCGATGCACCTTAAGTTTGACTAAATGGTGCCAAAACTTAGAATCATAAAGAAGCACTATCTCGCCCAACCTCAAGTTTCTTGTCCCCGATGTTCATGTCATGCCTTTCATTCTTCCCCGGATTTTTCCTACTTTTGAATCCAACGTGCTATGGCATAAATCTCATCCAATTGTATTAACTTTTCAATTCTTTCTTCTAACGCTTGTTCATCAGCTAGACCTACAATGTGCTCAATACGCAAAGAAGGTAACATGAATTCCATAGGAATAACTTCTTATGTGCTAAACACCAACTGAAATAGTGTGGCCTTATTCAACCTCTTGTAGGTTTTTCTATATGCCCAAAGTACAATAGACACTTTATCATCCCAATATTTCCTTCCAACATCACAAATTTTTGTCAAGGTCTAGCTCAATATCTTGTTAAAGGCCTCTGCAATTCCATTTGCCTGAGGATGATAAGGTGTAGTCTTTTGGTGCACAACCATAAATTCATCCAATAATATCCTGATTGTATCATTCAAAAAATGTGTGCCCCTATCACTTGTCAAACTCAATGGGCATCCATACCTAGTAAGAATATTCTCCCATAAGATCCTTGCTCTGCTATAGCCACTATACGATCCTTTGTAGGTGTTGCTTCATCGACATTGTAAAATAATATGTGCAAGTGATGATGTAATGTGATCTGGTTCTATGTGCAATAGCGGAAATAGGACCCATAAAGTCTAGAGCCCATTTCTCAAATGGCTCTACACTGGGAATACACCTCAAAGGAATTTCATCTCTTTGTCTAGGTTTTCCAAGGCACTGGCAAAGTGATCACATGCCTTACAATCCTTGTACTGGTCTCCCACCATAATCAAGTGAGTATAATATTATGCATGGTGGCATCACCAGCATAGTGTCCACCTGCAATACCACCATAAGCCTCTTCCATAATATTCATGCGCTCATGCTCCAAACACATCCACGCAATACTTCATCTCGCATAGTTTGTATAAGTCGCCACTAATCAACATAAATGGTGCCGCATGAATTACATGTTGTTTCTTCTCAAATGATTTCATTCCTTCTGGCACCATACCTGCGTGCGTAAAAAGATAGCAATATCCTCCAACTTTGAAGGTGTGTAATTTAACTTTGTATAATCTGTGCATCCGTATTGCATCTTCAATATGTCTGTGTGTCCTCCCCTAATTGAATCCTTGATAAGTGGTTTGGGATAGAATTACTTTTACCTAGTTTTACCACAACTGTGAAGTTAAATTCTTGGAATAAGAGCACCCATCGACATATGCGCCCCTATAAAATGGGCTTATTTACCAAGTATTTTAATGTCATGTGATCAGTATAAAATAAAAAAGGGTGTTGTTAGCAAGTTTTTTCTAAATTTATACAACATGTAGATCATCGAAAAGGCTTCACGCTCTGTAGTTGTATAATTTTGTTCTGCATGAGTCAACTTTCTACTAGAAAAATAGATAGGATGATATATAATACCTTCTCCAAGCTGAGCTAATATTGTACCAATGGTTATTCTAGAGGCATCGATGAGGGTCGTCAATCCTCACCATTAATAATGTCAATCTGATTTGGTGTCTAAAGGATGTATGCATTAAGAGAAGAAAATCTTGGAAATCAACTCCCTATAACACAAACCAAACTTGCATAAAATAAATCACACTTGCGGAAATTGAAAGGCACACTTGCAGAAATAAAGTTTGCATGAAAGAAACACACTTGCATGAATTGAAAGGAACACTTGCATAAATTGAAATTGCTGAATTAGAAATAAACATAATTGAACAAAACACCTGTAGGTTCACAACAGATTGCATTTTCACAATACAAGGATAAAAATAATACAACAAAATGAATTATAGACAAATGAATAAACATAAACATAAATACACATATCCATATTCCTTGGAATGAGTGGCTAGATCATTCCTTGGAAGAGGATTTAAATCATACTTCTGAGATCTTAAAACTACAGAATATTTGAGAGGAAAGAATAGATCTTTATTTCTTGGGAGAAAAGCATTACATATCTAAGTTTGGAAGGTTGCATTTATAATTCATGCATCCAACCAACTCCTTATTTTAGGAAATACAATATGATCTTATCGTTATTCCAATCCTAACAACTAAGATCTCCATCTCCACAAAATATGGAGAGAGATATATTATTGGGGTCAAATCTTATCTTACTTATTTTAGGAAGATTTGCTCCCAAATCTTCTCCTTGTTTTTTGGTAAAAAGAATCATAATAATTTTATTCTTCTACATTATTGGAAGGAGGATTTTTCTCAAAATATGATTTTGACCAAATACCTTTCTTGGATTTTCCATTTGACTTTGTTGTTTTTTACTTGTGGAACTTTTGATGCTTATCTGATACGCTTTTTCCTCATACTACAGTTCACTAAAAGTTAGATTTATCTTCATTGGTAAAACCTATTATAAATTTGAATGAGGTTTTTGTTAAACACATTGCTATGAACAAAATCCTCTCTCATATTTTTTGTTTTACTTTTCTGTTTCTGTTTATGAAACTTTTAGCGCTCATCTGATACATTTTTCCTCGGATTACAGCTCACTAAAAGTTAGATCTCTCTTCATTGGTAAAACCTGTTGCAAATATGAATGAGGTTTTTGTTAAACACATTGCTATGAAAAAAACCTCTCTCATATTTTCCATTTTAATTTTTGTTTTCTATTTATGGAACTTTTAGTGCTTGTTTGATACACTTTTCCTCATACTGCAACTCACTAAAAGTTAGATCTATCTTTATTGGTAATACCTGTAGCAAATATGAATGAAGTTTTTGTTAAACACATTGCTATAAATAAAAACCTCTCTCATATTTTCCATTGGATTATCTGATCTTTCACAATTCCTCAAAATCACAAAATCGATTAGTTCCTAAGTAAGCCTACGAGTTCTGAACTAATCCTACGAGTTTTAGAACTAACTCTGAGTTCGAGTTCCGAACTAAGCTTGCAGTTCCGAACCAAGCCCAGGAGTTCCAGAGTGAACTTAAAATAGTTATAACTTTTGCATATGATCTCGATTGAGATGATTCTTTTTTTGAACTTACATAATTTTTTGAGAGAAATCTAAATCTAAAATAAAATTTGAGTTTAGATATACCATCCATGATCAATTCCAATTTTCTCAATACTAGCATTATCTTTCCTTTATGGCCTGCATACATAAGACATTGCATCTTTTCCCAAATAATCAATAGGATTAGTCAACAAAATAGTAACAAAAGATTTCTAAAGAATGAACAAGATATATATCCTATATTCTATCTTAAGAAAACTATAAGTTCATAGATTACATTTAAATCCACTTTCAAAGGTAACTTGGAAGGACAAAATAATGGTAATTTATGGCCAATTTATGGCCTCATCAAAGATCCACATGTACATGAAATGGTTGGTTCCATGAGGGAAAATGCAGAATAGGTGTTGTAGTAAGTCTCTCCTTCAATGTCTCAAAGAAGTGTTGTTGCGGTTATCCCCAATAGAATGTCCCTTTTCCCTTTAGTAACTCTTCCAATGGTGGGTTAATCTTAGCATATCCTTTGATAAATTTTCTATAATACAATGTGTGGCCCAAGAATCCACGCACCTCACTTTGACTGGTAGGCTCCTCCAAGCCTATAATAACTGCAACCTTAGCTAGATCCACTAACAAACCTTCCTTGTAGATGATGTGCCCTAACAAAGTTCCAAAAGGTGTAGCAAAAATGCACTTCTTGATGTTTAAAGAAATTTTTAACTATCTACATCTTTCAAACATTAATCACAAGTTGTCACAATGATCCTTAATAAGTCCATACACTGTCCAATCATCCAAGTAAACTTGTAAGAAGTTGTGAATAAAATCCTAGAATGCTTGAACAACTATGCGTGAAAATACAATAGGCACATTCTTCAAACCAAAGGGCATCACAATATATGCAAAACTTCCCCATTCAGTGGTGAATTTTTTTTTATCTTGATCCTCTTATGCAATTCTAACTTGATGATACCTAGATAATCCATCTGTAAAAGATTAAATTTCACTCCCCTGCAACACCTAATATTTCCTCTATGAAATTCGTAGGAAAAGGATCAATCACACATGCAGCATTCAGTTCCCTGTAATCAACACAAATCCTAATCCGACCATCTTTCTTTATATTGATTACCATGGGGCTAACCCACTCTGATTCTTCTAGGGGCTTAATGATGCTAGATTTCAAAATTTTATCAATTTCTTCCTTAAATTTTACGCGTAGGTTATATTTCACCTTGTAAGGTCTCTTCTCCTGACCGGAAG
Organism: Taxus wallichiana var. yunnanensis; assembly: GCA_018340775.1. Lineage (NCBI taxonomy): Eukaryota > Viridiplantae > Streptophyta > Pinopsida > Cupressales > Taxaceae > Taxus > Taxus wallichiana. The sequence continues at coordinate 350,309,092 of CM031234.1, forward strand.
CGCACCTTATTTTAGATTAATCTTCATCTCACCTAGTGACTCATGCACTCCTTTTAACTCATGGTAGCCCCTAGGAAATAAGTCCTGAAAATCACGTAGTAGCTCTATTATCTTTGCCACTTCAAAATCAGACCAATAATCCCAAATTATTGCCTTCTTAGGTTCAACATCTGTGCCAATGTTTACTTTCTTGGTCTTCATAGGTTTATGATAGGTGCGCATGTTTTTATCCGCACTGTCTTAAACTTCATGCATACCTATTGAATGATTTATGTCCAGATTTTCTACTTCTTCATCATCCACTATGTAGACCATCTTTCCTTTTTCCTTCTCAAAGCAAGTGTGCTTAATTAGTGTGGCATTTGTATCATCTATTTCATCAAAATGCACTCTTGAGTCTACCTCACCAAATAAATCATGAATGGGTTCTTCAACCTTTTCACTGTCTCCCATAGTTAAGCGCTTTATAACCCTGAAATGATTCTTACATCGAGGTTTAGTAGAGAATTATTCAAAAGTATGGATCATTATTGTAATCAAATCCTTCCAATTTCCAATCTCCTATGCAGTTTTTGCATAAACATACCAAGCCCATGCACAACCGTGTAAATTGGAATAAAGTTTGTGCACCCATACTAAAGGTTGTAAAGCTTCCTTCCACTCTATCCGAGTCTCTCACACTTCTCAACATGATTTTGATCAGGGTTGATTACCATGATATATGAAGATTTGAGTAGGTGTTTTGCTCTTGAAAACCTAGTAGTGAGAGCAATCCTTACTTCATTCCATTCTATAAGATTATCCATGTGAACCATCCACTAGTGCGTTGATGTCCCACGCAAGGTATGTACTAAAATATTTATTTTTTCTACTTGATCTATCCATTATTACTCCATGGCACACAGAATACCGTAGGGTCTCCTTCTGCAAAGGTGTACCGAGGCAGTGATTTGTTACCTATCCTCCTAATACATTGAGGTTTGCTTCTCTGCGGAAATGCGCTTCTTACTTCGTGCCTAACCATATCATAGGTTACATGTGCCCAATTGTCACATGCAATACTTGTAGTATCACTAATAGACTATGCATCTTCCCACTGAAGGATTCCTTCCTTAGATGGATCAAACACTTCCGGATCGCGAATGACATGCACATAAATTATATTCAGGTCTTCTTCAATCAAAGGTTCAACATAAGGTGTAGATTTCCCATATGTTAAAGGATAATGACTCTTCTTTCCTTGTTCTCAAAAATTACATATCCCTTGTTGAACCATAGATAAGCATTATTTGCATAACACCAAGGGCACCCAAGTAGAGCTGGGAATATTTCTTCTTCTCGCAAGTGCTAAGACCTCAAATTCCCTAGTGAACATGGCCCCTTGTATAGTAATTGATGCATCTTTTAGAACTCCGATGAGAGTGGCCTTAGATCGATTAGCCATAAACAACACATTATAGGATGACTGCAATGGAGGTATTCCCATATGTACCCATGCATCCAAAGTAAGCACATTGACTTCCATGTCTGTGTCAATCAATATATTTCTCAAGAGCCATCCATCCGTAAATAGAATTCATAGTTATCTCCTTGTCATAATCTAGGCTATGAGGGGGAAGATTAGCATGTAGAATCTATCGTACATTCTCAATACCTGCACGTGGAGTGTTCCCTTTAGCCAATTCCTAGTAATGGAATTATATTCTCTGCACAACATCTTACATACCTATTTCAAGTCATCAATATCCGATGGGACTGTCTCTCTACTTCCTTCTTTTGCTCCAACTTTTGTGATTGCCCTTTTAGACATTGTATTTCTCCTAAATATTTATGAGTACCTCCATGGTCTCCTAATAAACCTCCTTTGATGCGCAGGATATGGGTACCTTTCATAAAAACCTCTTCTTTAGTGATGGTAGGATTCTATTGTAACATATCTCTCTCACGCATGCAGCCTTCAACACATGTAGTGATTTTCATAGGTAATACATCAAGTTCTGGCACCAACTTTGGCATCCACTAATTTTCCACAACGCATTTTATTCTAACCATCGATGTTCCCTTGTTATCATTTTTATGTTGCTTGCTAAGATGCTCATATAATTCTAGGAATTCCTCATAGTTGTGATTCTTCCCACAAAAATAACAAGTAATATTTTGAGGACATTCACTCCTATAGTGGTAAGGAGATCTGCATGTAAAGAACGTTCCATGAGGAAACTCGCCTCATCCACCACCATGGCCTCAACCTCAGAATCCACCACGATATCATCATCCTCTACCATGACCTCCTTCAAAGCACTCTTTATTTCGATCATTGTGTGCCTGAGTGTGATCACGATCATGGTTCTCACATTTACCTTTAGAGTTTTCTAATACTCCTGTCTATCGCACACCAATATCTATAGCATCATGGATATGACCAATCAACCTGCAATCTTTTATATCATGAGTCGTGGACCGGAAAATTTTACAATAGAAAGATACATTCTTCCTTATCACGCATTGTAATAATGGGAAGCGATTGACATCATGGTCCAAATGACATATCTCACACCCAACAAGAACTAATGCACTAACATGTGAGGACAACTATCCTTGGTGTGCCCTTCCACTTCACAATTTGTACACCAAATCCTAGTGCGTGTCTCATGTGTTGAATTTGCCGATAGTTTCTCTAACTACTTTGCCATAGCTATAATCATGTGCTTCTAGGAATGGGCTTACTCCAATGTCTATACTTCCAACCGCCTCGGTGCAAAAAAACTACTTCAAGTGCTTCGTGTGGGTCTGTATATGTCTTATGCAATAGTGCCCTCCTAAAAGGTGTGATCAAGCCCTAAAAACCACTATGCATGCCAGGCTTGCATGAATATCATACGAAAGTTTAGACAGGAGCATTTTGAAATGGGCATCATATTCCCTCACACTATTAGCGCTTCCTACTTAATATCCTTGAGTGCACTTATACTCTTCTTCTCAAACACAAGGATATAGAACTCCTTAAGGAAAACATCCCGCAATGTTGCATAATCTATGCAAATCGATTAGGGTCAAACTTCCTATACCAACTATGTGTGTGTCCCTATAACATAGTTTCAATCCTTGTGCTCATAATTCATGATTATTTTTGCACGTCATAGTATCTCACACATGTACACATTCTCGGCACCATCTTCTATGCCCCTATACTCTGGAAGGTGAAGTGACATCTCCATGTAAATATTTTGGGGTTGGTGTGAACCCCCGCCCACCTGATCCAAAACCTCCTATGTTACCTCTACCTCTATAACTACAAGATCCACCGTAACTAGAGTCACTTATACCCCTAATCCTCCACCTATAGCTGGAAGTGGACCAGTGGATGTGTTTCCTTGTGTCCCAATAGTAGTAATAAATTAAACTCCTACAGTCTACAAAGTGGTACTACTCCCAGAAGTGAGTCCAAAATTCTACGCACTCAAATTTTGTGTGCTGATGATGCACCTGAAAAGGTACCTCAAAACAACAACAAAGACATTTTCCCTACCATAGATGTACTTGCTATCTAACTTACTCTTGCTTTCCTACTTTGCCCATACTAGCTTGTTGACTCATCAAGGTTGTACTAGATATTGGAAAACCAAGTGAAAGGGATAGTTTTCCAAGTAGATTCGAGATGCATACTGCGGCACATGTCATCTCTTCTAGCATGCTCCTCATGAGGCCAAGGATGGTTCGTTGTCATGATTTACAAAATGGGGGAGTTCAAGATGCTCTGGCTCCATGCCTTCTACATGAGCTCCAAATCCTTCATGAGGCATCTCTCTCCTCAACGCCGTCCTCTCTACAATATCACATTACTTCTCTATCTCCCTCTCGTGTGATTCATTGTACTTAATCCACATTTCTTCTCTCTACCTCTCTACTATTAGTTCCATCATCTTTCACCAAACTCTGCTCCTGCCCCCGCACGTGGTGGGGTTTAGCTAGCCATCGGAGTTTTTCTTCTATGTTCATTGCTACCATCAATATCTTGATTGCCGTGGAAATTCCTTGCAAATAGGTTCCTCTGCGATAACATAAAAACTTGAACTCGGTACCTCTAGGAAAGAATAAGTGGAAATTGAGTACTCCAAAATGTAGCTATTCGAACACCACGGAACCAAGTGTCCATAGCACGTGTCCAAATAAAATCAGTATCATATAGGGCCTAAAATTATTCCTTGCATCCGAGAAAAGTGTGTGATACCTCCAATCCTTTTAGATGCATAAGAAACCAACCACTTGTGCATTTCTATCGGGAAGATAGAAAAGAAGCTCTCGTATAAACAATCATACTTGATTTTTATCCACCCATGCATGTGCATCAAACTTGGATCCAGTGTTGAACCTCCATGCATACTCTTCTTCCAGATCTTTTATCCACTCCTCAACACTTGCTAGAGTCAACTAGTACGTCTTCATCCCGAACCATCCTGAAAATAGCTGAAAAGGAGGTCTTGGCAATAGAACAAATGATGCATCCTAGAATCTATTGTATAAATCCAGGCGCGCTTGCACATCACCCAGCCTGAGCTGAGTGCTCACCTAAAGCGTACAAAGGTACCAAGCCCCTCTTTATATTCTCTTGTGTAGAATGTTAGTGTGATGAAGATACAATACATATTCAGATCCATAAACAAACATAAACATTCAAAAATGCATAATCTAGATCTATATCTTAGAGAATCATGAATTAAACAATAACTATAATGAGATTAACCATACAAGAACCAGTTACAGTCATGTTTAACACCATTATCCATCTAATACATTATATTAAACATTTTAAAACATAGAAGCTTCTTACAATACAAAGTATCACCATAAGTTATGCACGCATCATATCCAACAACATAACTCTCATAACTCTCACCCCTAAAATTCACAATTCACCACATATTTATAGGGGTGGGGACTTTCCTTCACTTTGCTGCGCACTTCCAAAAATAGGTTACATGCTAATAATAGCCATGCAACTTTACAATAACATGCACACATGCAAGTGTGCTAATAATAGATGTCCTACAGTTAACTAGAAGAAGTAATCTTATTATTAACTTGAACTCATACATGGCACTTATCACCCACTCATTCCCAAAATAGCATTTTTGTTTTGCACAAGTCTCCATATCGATGTGTGTGCTCCACACACTATCCCCAAAATTATCCCATATCCATAAAAATGGCTAAGTCTGAGTCAATTTTTTTCCGCGCGTGTTTCCTTTCCTATCCTTCCGTGCTTTAAAATGTGCCTTGTTCCCGTGCGCGCATCTCCTATGTGTCTTCTCCTTAGAACAATATTATGTATTCTCAACAGGGATGGGCTTCGAGGCCTAGCTTGTATAAGTTCATTCTAAGAGATACCGATACAAGATCTAGAGAGACACCTTCAGGAAGGCCTTGGGGATCATAGGGCCTTCCATTTCGGGACTGATATAACCTAGAATTGAGTGATACAAATCTAATAAGATCCTAGACGCAATGGCACATCACTCAGCCTAAACTGAGCACTCACCTGAAGCGCACAAAGGTACCAAGTCCCTCTTTAGGGTTGTTGTTGCAGGATGTTAGCATGATGAAGACTTAAGAGATACATATAGTTCCATTACTAACACATCATTCCACAGAGCATACCAGATCTATACCTAAGGGAGAACAATTAAGTACTAACCATGATGAGATAAAAAACATACTAGATTCAGATACACACAAAACTAACACTTAGATTCAGCCAATATCCTCCATTATATTCAATGCAATAAGTATACATAAACTTCATTACAATAACATTAGTATGCATGTAATAGATTTAACAACATGTCTCTGTATATATCTCCTCCTTTTCTATTACACATTTTACTACATATATATAAGGGTGGGGACTTTCCCTTCACCACTTATCCATTCCCAAAATAGGTCACATGCTATTATTAGCCACGTGCCTTTACAAAACTAGCCACACATGCAAGTGCGCTAACAATAGACTACTGGTAGTTAACTAACAGTAGTAGATCTATTTTCGGCCTATGTCCATGCAAAGTGCTTCATATCCAATCCTCCAAGAATAGCCAATGTGTTGTGCACACATCTCTACCTCATTTGTGTGCTTTGCACGCCATCTCTAAAAATAGACCTTCATGAGTGAAAACAACTAAGTCCTCGAAGAGCTGAACTTTTGTTCCATGTGTGTGTTTTCCTTATCTATTCACACCTTTAAATATGACATGCTTTCCCACATAGAATTCTTGTGTGCTTTCTGTCAAGTTTTCTCTGATCAACATTACCCCACACTAATTTCATTATCGCCCGAAAATGGTCATCTCCAAAATTGAAGTAAAGAATTGAAGAATGGAAAGAAGTAAAGAATAAAAGAATGGAAAGAATGAAAGAATGTTTTTACTCTGCAGTCTCTTCTTCTACAACCTAAACAACTAATTCAGGATATTCCTATTTTATTTCGGCCTCCAAGGTCTACCACTCAACGAGTGCTTCCTTTGCTCTTTCTGGAATGTCCACAGCAATAGACTCCAGTTCATCTTTCACGATCTCTCCTTTCTCATTTTGCAAGACCAACACAATGTTAGACATTGTAGTCATCCTCCCTTCTAGTAAATCCATCTTCTATGTAATGAGCTTCCCAAGCTCCTCCAGCTGATTCTTGTGTGGTTCTTGGGCTGCTACTAGGGCCTCGTGCTTCTATTTAACCATTGATAATCTTTCTACGTGGCCCAATGTTTCTTCCTTCATCACTTTTTGGACCTCATTGTTCTCCTCGAGGGTTTTTATGTTAATGAACGTCTCTAGAGCTGTGCGGATGTTCAAGGTTTGGTTTTCTTTCTTCATTTCTTCTTGCAATGCTTGTATAAGTCCTTCATATGATGCAATCTACTACATCACTAAATATTTTTCGTGCTCTTCCTCTTGTGTTGGATCCTTTGGCACTAGCATGTGCAGAGGTTCATCTTAAGCACTAGGTCCACCAATGTACCTAGATAGTGTATTCCCGAAGGAAATATATTTGGTACCTTTGGCTCTAAGTGTGGCCTATCTCTTATGATATTATCACCAATTTCCTCTGTGATTTTGATAAACAGCGTTTTTTTTCTGCGCTAAGTCTATTTCCTATGTTAGGTGTGCTATTTCTCCATCCTTAGTTTTAATCTCTTCCCTAAGCACCCTAATTGTGGCATCCTTGTCCATATTTTGCCTTGCCACCTCTGTTGACTTTCACCAATGCATTTCTTACCTATTCATGTAACATGACAATTGGCTTTACTATCATGTGTCTATCCTAAGGTGTCTACTTCAACCTCCTCGATATGCATGAATCCTCACACACATCATAATCTGCTCATCCATGTGTCAACATAGACCATGATAACTACTTCCTTGTGCACAATGTAGCCATATCTTCATCCATTAATTCCCATCCATATAAGTCCTTTTGTGACATTGTGCTCGGAAATGGGCGCGGACAATTTTACCTACGTCTTCTGCATAACCCATGGTTGGTGGAATGTGTTCTCCACTTGTTCTTCTAGACCTTAGCTGCTTAGGAACTTGAGCCTCCAAATTTGGAACTTATGCCTCTATGTCCCGAAAGTCATTGTAAATGTCTCATCTATTCCCTTTTCCTCCTCTTCTCCTTGCTTCATTTCTTCACCATTCCATTCTTCTACATTCTTTGGAGGTGTAGGAGAATTAGGCACGATTTCCTCGACTCTTTCCGCCTCCTCATTCAACTTCGCTTCCTTCTCCTTTTCGTGGTTGTCTCCTTCTACGTGGAGAGAGTCTGGATGATTTGTAAACTGCTTTACGGAGTATCCCCCTAGGTCCTTATTCTCCTAAACACTCTCTTAAATTTGTACTCTCCTTGGACTACATCCAAGTCCTCATCATCCCCCTCTTGTGGCTGAGGTGGTGTAGTGGCATGCTCATCTTCATCCTTGTTTGTAGGATGTCTTCTACCTCTATGATCTAAACTAGCACTATCCTCACACTCATCCTCCTCATCCTCCACTTTAATTGGCTCTGTGGGCTTATGCACCGGGATGTTCTCCATTGTGTGCTTACCCTTTGGTGGTACTAGAAGTGCGAAATCATATTCCACATACTTGTTATTCTCCAACTTGAGCTTTATTTGGAGGTACACCAGTTGCTTCCCCAATATCTCCCATAGCCAAACTTACAATACATCTAAAATGAGCCTTTCAATATATGCACCCTACCCTGGATACACATATTTCTTCCTTAGCGTGTGGTAGTCACAATCTACCTTGTCTGCATTGAATGTTAGGTGTCGCACGTCTAAGAACTTGTGTACTGATGCCTGGAAGTACCTTGCTGTGAAGGCATATGGTAACTTACACCAAGGGCTCCATGCTCCATCCTTCATGGTGAATCTGCGCTATGTAAAAATGTTGGTATATAGCGAACTAAACTACCTTTCCAACCACCGAAGGCAAGTCATCAAGGATGCGCATTCTTCTTCAAAGGCCACGTGGATCCTATTGTACCACTTATCATCCCTTTTCTTGACTTGTTCTATCATGGATCCTTCACACAAGTACTTTTGAAGCATTCTCGCAGTGACTTGTGCTCCATGGGATACTCCCATATCTTCTCTTTTGGTCCATCGTACTGATCTCCATGAACAACAGCAGAAAATAACAACTCCAAAGCTGATCCCGCCTCCTATACGTGCTTCCTCAATGATAGTTTCTGCATTGTAACGTGAAATGTTGTAGACTACCCCTCGATATATTTTTAGCAATGTGGAGCCACATGGTATTCACTTGTGACCACCTTTCCTTGTCATTTATCTTTGTAACAAGATGTGTGGCTGCTTGCACAACTGGATACTTATTTACTTTATCAATGTCCATGCCGCACGGACCCTTTATGTGCCCCAAATCCTTTCTGGTCTCCAATATTGCAGCCTTTTCTATTAAATCTTCTCCTGTGTCCTTCAATCCCATTACTGTGGAGATGAGCGTGGCTGAAATTATGTCTCTCCGTCCTACAAAGTAGAAAACATCTTCGTGCACTCGCTCATGACCCACTGGTACAAGGGCTCATATTTCCTAAAGTAAGGGAGTTTGTATAGCTGGTAAACTCCAATCTTATTCAAGAGCTTCTCGCTAGCATCGTCATACACCGGCATGTCTTCCATTGTGTGTTTATTTTTCTTTGTGTTTAGCAAGGCATCAAGTTCCTTCTTATTCTCTACAGTATGGTGGTTGTACTCACTCACCTTGCTTTTCTTATGTGAGAATCCCACTCCTAGCCTATGATAACCCCCTCTAGATATTGCATTTTAGAAAAATTACTTTCGGGAGCCTTCTCCTCTTCTTCTTCGACCACCTTCTTTTTCCCTTCACTTCCTGCTTTGTGATCGCTTTCTTGGGTGTCATTTCTACCTTGCAATACTTTGTATATACGACGACTCTTGAATTCTACAATGTGCAAATAAAACCTAGCTCGATTCATCATGCCCTAGGTTAAATCACATGCCCTAGCTCCTCTCTCTGTCACCTTTTTCTCTCAAAACCTTCCCCACCGTGGATGAAAGCTCTTTCTACGCACGATCTCTTCGTCACGACTAGTTACACACCTCTCGCACCTCAATTTGATCACTCGGCTCTTCACACTTAGCTCTTTTTCAAATAATCTTAATCACAATGGTAAAAATGAATTTGCATCCCATCCTTATATATATTTTCAAATTTTTGATGCATTCATTTCTCCTTCACCTACCAAATATCCTCTCATTAATTGATCAATTCCATCCTTTCCGCGTGTTACATCTTCACACCCCAACTATAACCTTCTAGCGCACCTTCCTACCATCTCGGTCACATACTTCTCTTTATAGAACTTCCTTGCACCCGAGTACCTCGTCACACCGCACCTTCTACTGATAGTTGTTATGGCCTCTATTTGCCTCACGTTATACTGTCCCTTCATTCATCTCCATATTTGGTCACTTTTTAGAAGAAATCCTTTGACTCAAGAGCACTCGTAGCAAATTATTCATTTCACTTCTCAATTCCCATGATTTTGTACTTGAATATCGACAATCCACCCCACACTAAAAGTATGTGCAGTCCTTTGCGCATAAACATGCTTCATATAGTAATTAGATTCATGCACGCAAGCATGCTTATTACATAACACACCAACTAAATTGACAAAGCATAGCAACAAATAAGGAAACACATTAAGGAAATACATAATTGAAAACCTAATCTAAATGGAAATACTACCTTATTACAAACACCAAGAAGACTTATTTATAGTAGGGATTTAGCCTACTCTGTTGAAGTAACTAGGTAGTTGTGTTCCATCAAGGGCTTCTAATTGGAAAGTGCTTGTTTCAAGGATGTAAGTGATAACATACGGCCCCAACCAATGTACCTTAAGTTTTCCTGGATGGCGTAAAAACTTAGATTCATAGAGAAGTACCATTTGTCCAATCTCAAACTTCGTGTCCCTTATGTTTCGTTATGCCATGCCTTCTGTTTGGCCTTTTCTTGCTTCGACTCCATCGTTTTATGGCTCTTCATTCATCTAGCTAAATTATCTTTTCAATATGTTCTTCTAAAGCTTGCTCATCAGCTAGACCTCCAACGACACACAATACACAAAGAAGGTAACATAAATTCCATATGAAGAATGACTTCTACGCCAAACACTAACTAAAATGGTGTTTCTTTGTTCAACCTTTTATATGTTGTTCAATATGCCCAAAGTACTACAAATACTTTATCATCCCAATCCTTCCTTCCAACATCATAGATTTTTGTCAATGTCTGGTCCAAAAATTTGTTAAAATCTTCAGCAGTTCCATTTTCCTGAGGATGATAGGGTGTAGTCTTATGGTGTGAAATCATGAACTCATCCAATAAAATTCTAATTATCTCATTAAGAAAATGTGTGCCCCTATCACTGGTCAAACTCAAAGGACTTCCATACCTTGTAATAATATTTTCCCATAGAAACCAAGTTGTTGTAGCCACTTGTAAAGTCCTTTTTAGGTGTTGCTTCTACCCATCTTGTCAAATAGTCTGTGTAAGCTATAATGTAGCGTGATCCAGTTCTACGTGCAGCTAGTAAAATAGGACCCAAAAATCTATATCCCATTTCTCAAATGGTTTTGCACTAGTAATATGTCTCGAGGTATTTCATCTCACTGATCGGTCTTCCAAGACATTGACAATGGTCACATGCCTTGTGAAATTCCTTATAATCTTTATAGAGGGTCTCCCACCATAATCCAGAGTAGAATCTTGCGCGATGTGGCATCACCTACCTAGTGGCCACCTACAATTCCACCATGAGCTTCTTCCATAATGCTCGTGCGCTCATGTTCCAATACACAACGGCACAATACCTCATCGTAACCCGATTTGTACAAGTCACCATTGATTAACATATAAGGTGTGGCATGTATAGCAAGCTATTTCTTCTCCAAGGATTTCATTCCTTCAGTTCCATCCACTGTACTTACAAAGACAACAATGTCCTCTAGTTCGATGGTGTGTATTGTAACCTCGTAGAACTATGCATCTAGCATGGTATCCTCAATTACATGCGCTTCTTCTCCTAAATTTATTCTTGAAAAATGGTCTCATCCAATTACTTTTTCTTGGTTTTACCACAACCGTGAAATCAAATTCTTGATATAAGAGCACCCATCGACATATGTGCCCTTGTAAAACATGTTTATTTACCAAATACTTCAATGCCATGTGATCTGTATAAAAGACGAATGGTTTGGCTAGTAGGTACTGGCATAATTTATGCATCACATAGATCATTGACAAAGCTTCACGTTCGTAGTTGTGTAATTCTGTTCTGCAAGAGTTAGCTTTCTACTAGCAAAACAGAGATAGGATTATCTACAATACCTTCTCTAGGTTGGGCCAACATCATGCTAACGGCCATGCCATAGGCATCAACATGTACATGAAATGGTTTTTCCATGAAGGAAAAAGAAGAATAGGCACGGTAGTAAGTTTCTCCTTCAATGTCTTGAATGCACATTGTTGTTGTTCTCCCCAAGAGAACATACCTTTCCCTTTCGTAAACTCTTCTAATGGTGTGGAAACTTTTGCATAGCCTTTAATAATTTTTCTGTAATATCCTATATGACTCAAAACCGCGCACCTCACTTTGACTAGTAGGGTCCCTTATACCTACAATGACTACAACCTTTGTTGGATCAACTAACAAACCCTCCTTATAGATTATGTGTCCTAAAAGTATCCCAAATGGTGTAGCAAATATGCACTTTTTGATGTTCAAAGAGATACTCAACTATTGACATCATTCAAACATTAAGCATAGATTGTCACAGTGATCCTTAACTAATCCATACACCATCTAATCATCTAAATATACCTGTAAGAAGTTGTGAATAAATTCTTTGAATGCTTGGACAACTATGCATGAAAATATAGCAAGCACATTTTTCAAACCAAAGGGCATTACAGTATAGGAAAAACTACCCCATTCAGTAGTAAATGTAGTCTTTTCTTGATCCTCTTGGGTAATCCTACCCCATTTAGCCTATTTCAATGTAAATATTTTAGGGTTACTGTGGACCTTTCCCACCGATCTAGATCCTTCGTGTTTCCCCGCCTCAAGAAACCACCGATCCACCTAAACCAAAGCTACCTATGCCTCTTGATGCCAAACCTATAGCTAGAATAGGTCCAAGAAATGTACTCCCACAGTGCTTCGATAGTAGTACTATACTAAACCCCTACGGTTTGTGAAGTAGTTCCACTTCCAGAGGTGAATCCAACATTCTACGCGCTTATGTTTTGTGTAGATGGTGTGCCTAAAAACACACCTCCAAATAACAATGAAGTCATTTTCCCTTCATGTTGATGTGCTTATTCTCTTACTTCCCAAACTTGCTTGTTGATTACTTATCGTACTAGCTACTTAAGCGCAAGGGCTAGGTTACTAGGTGAATTCGGATGTGCGCCTTGACCTTTCAGCTAGTCTCTACTCGCGTGCTTCTACGTGAGGTTAAGAGGGGATCCCTATCATGCTTTCCATTATGGGGAGTTCTCGATGCTCGGCTCTACGTCTTCTATGTGAGCTTCAAATCCTTCATGAGCCATCTCTCTCCTCAATGCCATACTTTCTACAACGTGCGCTATTTCTCTATCTCCCTCTCTCATGCCTCATTGTACTTAAGCCACTTTCCTCTCTCTACCTTTCTGCCGCTAGGTTTTCCATCTTTCACCAATCCTTCTCCTACCCCCGCGTGGTGAGGTTTAGTTAGCCATTAGTTTACTCTCTAGATTCAAATTTACGATCAAGATCTTGATCACCAGAGGAATGCCTTGTATGTGTGCTCCCTTAGATATCATAAGAGCTGGAATTTAGCTACTGGACACGAATAAGTGGAAATTGAGTATTCCAAGATATAATTGTTTAAGACACCACGGAACCACGTATCCACATCTCGAGTCCAAATCAGATCAGCATCATAAAGGGTCTGGAATTCTTCCTACATCCAGACAAGTGCGTGATACCTCCAATTCCTCTTAGATGCATAAACACTCACCACTCACACAATTCTCTTTGGAAAGATAGCAAAAAATCTCTCAAATAAATTTTCATACAAATTTTGTTCCACCCACATGCGTGCATTAAACTCATATCCATTTCTAAATATCTATGTGTATTCTTCTTCTAGATCGCAGATCCATTCTTCAACACTTTCTAAGGTCAACCGGTATGTCCTCATCATGAACCATCTTAAAAACAACTGAAAAATAGGGTCCCAACAACAGAATCAATGATGCAGCCTACAATTCAGTGATACAAATCCAATAAGACCCTAGACGCACTAGCACATCACTCAGCCTAAACTGAGCACTCACCCAAAGTGTGCAAAGGTACCAGGTCCCTCTTTAGGGTTGTTGTTGCAGGATGTTAGCATGATGAAGACTTAAGAGATAAAGAGAGTTACATTACTAACACATCATTCCATAGAGCATACCAGATCTATACCTAAGGGAGAACATAATTAATTACTAACCATGATGAGATAAAAAACATACTAGATTCAGATACACACAAAACTAACACTTAGATTCAGCCAATATCCTCCATTATATTCAATGTAATAAGTATATAGAAGCTTTATTACAATAACATTAGTATGTGCATAACATATTTAATAGCATGTCTCTGTATATATCTCCTCCTTTTCTATTACACAGTTTACTACATATATATAAGGGTGGGGACTTTCCCTTCACCGCTTATCCATTCCTAAAATAGGTCGCATGCTATTATTAGCCACACACCTTTACAAAACTAGCCACACATGCAAGTGCGCTAACAATAGACTACTGGTAGTTAACTGATAGTAGTAGATCTATTTCTAGCTTGTGTTCATGCAAAGTGCTTCGTATCCGATCATCTAAGAATAGCTAATGTTTTGTGCACACATCTCTGCCTCTTGTTTGTGTGCTTTGCACACCAACTTTAAAAATAGACCTTCATGAGTGAAAATGGCTAAGTCTCGAAGAGATGAACTTCTGCTCCACATGCATGTTCTCCTATTCGTTTGCACCTTTAAATATGACCTAATTTCCCACAAAATCTTCTTGTGTGCTATCTATCAAGTGTTCTTTGATTAACAGGGACAAATTTATCGGCGTTGGTCGGACAGAGAGGGTTGTTCATAGGATCTTCTGGTATGATCACAATATCTCATTACGAGGCCATGAAGGTGGAGCAGAACTATTATGTAGACATGATCATCAGGAACTACCCCAACGCTACATTGTATGTTGATCACATAGCTGCCAAAGGGGGCATTGCAGCAACAATGCTAGGCCAAGTGACAAAGGTGTGGTGAGTGTTGGGCACCCTCCTCATAGACCACCAAGAGGGGATGATGTTGTAGGAGGATCCGGTGATGTTGTAGTAGGAGGCACTCTTGATCCTAGTTTGATGGATTTTACCATTTGATTGTAGGCTCATAGAAGCCCTTTTTCCTATGTATGACATTATATTGATTATGTGGACATTTGATATATATATATATATATATATATATATATGATGGTTTTTAGTTCTATGATAGACTCTTGATTTTATATGGATGATATGGTTATACATTTTATCAAATGTGATGATGAGGGTAATTATGTTGATGATTATATGATTATATGATTTTGTATATGATGATGATTATGATGATGATGATGATGACCATGATTCTTTGTGATTTGTTATCATGTTTATGATATCCTATGTGTTGAACAAAATATTTGTTGAATGTGTTTTTCTTTATGTTTTGATTATGTGATTATCTTCTTAGAAAAATGTGAATCAAATTCAAAATGTAATATAAAATAAAGTAAAAGTGGAAAGGGAAAACCCATTAGATAATACATATGTAATAGAATTTTATAATGCTTGCACTCGTAGCCATTTAAAATGTTAAATGAGACTATCAGTGGATAGTCCATACTAATTATGGTGGTCTTGGATGAAATAGATGAAAGAATGATATGTATACATGCTTTCTTCAGGGAAAAAAGGTTCTCCTTTTCGACAAAATTAAAGGGAATCAATACCCTAGATCTTTATGATAAGAAATTTTATGAAGAAAATTGATCAATGTGGGAAGCTTGCTTATGGGAAAGTTGATCGATGCGGGAAGCTTTCCAGGATGCTCTCAGATTTTGATATATTTGTAGAGGCTGATCAAAATGGGAGTCTTTTTCATGGGTAGCCATCCTTCGAGGGTATGGTCTACATTTTATATTTTTATTTGAATGGCCATCCTTCAAGGGATCGGTCCATGAATTTTAAATGGTAGCTATCCTTTGAGGGATCACTACTTTTTTGACAATTCAAATAGTCATCCTTCAGTGGATCACCTACTTATTATTTTGATTTTAACAAGAAGCATTTGTATGTATATTTTGACTTTATTTTGAGCTAAGAGCAAGACCTCAATAAATCATCTATTTAAGGAGGGAGAAATGTATAAGCGATACGTATTCATATGCCCCATGTCTAAATGTAGCGGTTCTTTAGGATATATATATGTGTGTGTGTGTGTGTGTGTTTGTTTTTTACGATGGAATGGTAAGGTTTGACCAAAATTTTCGTCATGATAATCAATCATTTACTAGTAGAAAGATCGCAAGTATAAAGAATTTAGAGGATCTTGTTTAGGTTCTCCATCAAGAGAAGCGAGAAGATATGCTCCTAACCCATATTTATGAGTAATAACGTAGGGACCAATCCAATTAGGGGAAAAATTCCCACATTTACTTCATTCTAATTTAGTCACATTATGATTTTCTTTAAGTAGTAAGCCATTGATTTTAAATTCATGTTCTTTGACATGTTTTTTATACGCTCTACTAATACATTGTTGATAATCTTGGTAATGTTCAAGGGCTGTTAGGTTCTTTTCATCCAACAATACTAGTTTTGCAAGATGATTTTGGCAAAAATTTGATCGGGATGAAATCCTTTAAAGATACATAGAATGATGGGATTTGAATTTCTAAGGATACGATGGCTTCAAATACATAGATGAGAAAATAAGGTGTAGTGCCAATAGGTGTATGGATACTAGTTTGATAAGCCCAAAGGGTGAACAAGATTTGAATGTTTTAATTCCTCCTGTGTCATTTATAGTTTTCATGAATATTTTGTTGGAATCTTCCGCTTGTTTGTTTCCCGAGGATAGTATGGTGATGAGAAGATTAGTTTTATGTTAAATGTATCACAGAGCCTTTTAACCTCCTTTTTTTTTAAGGCTTTCCCATTGTCTATGATAAGCTTATGTGGAATGCCAAAACTACATATGACGTTTTGATATATGAAGTTGATGATGGGTCCAGACTTTGTTGAAGTCAAAGGACTTACCTTATTCAATTGCAGTGATGATTGAATGATGTTGTTGAGATGATTTTGGATTGATCTCACCAATGAGGTCTAACCCCATTGAGAGAAAGGCCATAATTCTTGAGCTAGTTGCAATGCTTGACTCGGGATGTGGATGAGATCATAATGGAGTTGACATTTAATGCACTTTTTTAGGTATGCGCAAAATTCTTTGGTACTAGTGGGATAATAATAACCCAGCCATTTGATATGCTTAGCGATAACATTCCCACTAAAATGACCTCCACAAATTCCATCATGGACTTCTTTGATTGTGTTAGTTGATTCACATGACTTGAGACAATGTAGTAATACACCATCAAAACTATGTTTGTAAATGATTCCCCTATGACCACGAAGCGAGTGACACATTGAAGGAAGGATCATTTAGTGTCTTGTGATAAGTCTAGTGGGATTTTAGATTCAGTAAGATAATCAAATATTTGGGTATACCATAAATCCAATGGGTTTTCGTCAATAATTTTTATGGAAGGTAGCTCATTTTGATGTGAAGGATGGTCTAATCATTGAATGACTACAAACATTTTAGTTTTATCCTTTGATTTCTCCATTTTGAAAGGGACAAGAGATCCTAAATAAGCCATAGTGTCTACAAACTTGTTAAAGGATCATGGAATGGTTTGATGGTATAATGATTGAACACACCAAGGAGAAAATAAACAACAACTTTATATTTTTGAAGTATTTCATTTTTACATTGGTATTCTCCTTTAACTTGACTGATGACGAGTTGAGAGTCTCCGTATATTTCTAAGACATGGACACCTAAGAGAATTGTGGTTTGCAAACCCATGATCAAAGCTTCATACTCTGTCATGTTATTAGTACACTCAAAATTGAGTTTGAATGACAATGGGATGGGAATGTTCCAGGGTGGTATGAAAACAATACCGAATCCTCCTCCTTCTTGACATTTAGTGCCATCAAAGAAGAGGGTCATTTTGACTGGGATGAAATCTGATTCATAATCATCAGATTCATTAATGTTATTGATGGATTCATCTGGAAAACATTCATGAGGTGGTTTGTTGTCTAAAAGAGGTGCTTCAGTGAGTTGATCAACTATGGCCTGACCTTTAATATATTTTTGTGGTATAATTTCTAAGTCAAACTCAGTCATTAACATGAGCCATCGGGTTATGTGGTCATTATGATAAGGTTTAGCATGCATGGCTTTAAGTGGATTAAAACTGGTGACAACGTATGTTTTGTGATTAAGAAGATAATGTCATAATTTGGAGGTGGAAAAATACAATGCACATCACAACTTTTCAGCTTCAGAGTAGTGTGTTTCGTATTCATGGAGCATGCGGATAATGTAATATACGGCTTGTTCATGGCCTTGATTATCATGGTGAGAAAGCATGGCTCCTAGGGCATGCTCTGAAGTGGATATATATAGGTAAAATGGTTCCCCATCACGAGGTGGAGTGAGGATAGGTGGTGATAATAGATAATGTTTGATTTCATCAAAGGATTTCTGACAATCAGAATCCCATTGAAATACTATATCTTTATGGAGTAAATGGTGGAATGGTTGACAACGGTTAGAGAGTTGTGATATGAAATTTTGTATGGATTGTAAATTTCCTTTTAGGCTACGCAGTTGTTTGAGATTAGTAGGTGGAGGCATATTGATGATTTCTCTAAATTTTGTGGGATCACTTCAATTCCACGAAGAGATACGATGAATCCTAAAAAATTCTGGTGAGGACACCAAAGACACTCTTTACCAAATTTAATCAGAGACGGAATTGAATGAGGTGGGTGAATATTGATTCAAGAACATCAAGATGATTTTTGTGAAATTTAGATTTTTGAGGAGGTCATCAACGTAATCCTCAACAATTTTTTGAATGATATCATGGAAGACATATGTCATAGCATGTTGATATGTTTCCCCTACGTTTTTAATCCCAAAAGGCATGACATGATAACAAAAGGTTCCCCACGGGGTGATAAAGGATGTTTTATGTTGATCATCAAGTGCAATAATGATTTGATTATAACATAAAAACCATCCATAAGGGAAAGCATTTCATGGCCGACTATCAGATCTACAAGTTGGTCTATGTTTGGAAGAGGGAAGTCATCTTTGGGACAAGCAAGATTGAGATCCCTAAAATTAGTGCAGATGCAAATTTTTCCTGAAGCTTTAGTTACTAGGACAATGTTAGAGACCCATTGTGGATAGTCAATGGGTATGATGAAATTGGCAGATAAGAGATGGTGTAACTCTTCTTTAACAAGGAGAGCTATATGGGGGTGCATTTTGTAGAGTTTTTGTTTGATGGGTTTGGCATTAGGATATGTGACAATGTTATGTACGACCATGTTGGGATCAATTCCAGGCATATCACCATATGACCAAGTGAAGGCCTGATGATATTTTGTTAAAAATGAGGTGAAGTCATGTAATTCTTGTGGATTGAGACTTTGACCGACTTTGACTATATGAGGGTCCTACAAGGTTCCCAAGTTAACATCAATAGTGGATTCGTTTAGAAGATTTGATGTATCATATGGTAAATATTTCTGAAGAAAGCATTCTTTAGCTCCCATGTGAGAGATAATTTCTTGATCATCCTGACACTGAAGGATATCTATGGTAGGTAAATCTTCTTCAACCATGTCTGGTGAAACAAGTGGTAATGATTTGATAGAGTTTCCCGATTGATATGTGAGTGGTCCTAAGGATATAGTGTTGACTAAAAAAATTGGGTGGGATAGATACAATGTCATATGTATCTGTGGAATCCTTAAATTTGGTGGGTGATGATGATTCTAATCCGAAAATGGATACGGGGTTTCTTTCTCAAATGAAAGGGCTTTTGTAGTCTCAAGGGTGAATTTTCTATAACCTAGGCCATTTTTCTCGTATGGTTTAAGGGTGCGTAAGACAGGTTGATCATGTATTCCTTTCTTGTAATGCCCAAGGCCAAATCCTTTCCATGCGCAATGGTGGAGGTACATACGAGAAAATTTGGGATTATCAAGGGATTTGAGATTTGACTTGAATGGTGTTGCATGGTGTAATTTGGTTGATTGGGATGGTGGTTTATCAAACCCACCATAAACAAGATTTTTTTAAGGTATGTTGGCCCATAAGAGATAACATCTCCCACATCAAGATTGTACATGGGTTGCTTGTCAGGGTGACCGTACGTTTTTGGTGATGGGATAGAGTTAAGCATAAGAAGGCGATATTCCCCAAGAGTGAGACGTTTCACAGCTTCTATAACAGAGGAATCATCTAGTAGTTTGGAAGAAGGCACTGATGTGCTAGTGGATGCTTGATCGAAGACTCAGATATGGATTTAGGTACTAATACATCATTTGGATGATACATCATATAGCAATCAACAAATGGATTCGGGTCAGTGGGGACCATGTAGGTATGTCCTTCATGTTCATACTTAAGGAAGCGATGGAGAGTTGAAGGAATGCAACACATGGTGTGTATCTAAGGGTGTCCTAATAACATATTATATTGGAACTCTCCTTCTATGATGTAGAAGATTTCTGTAGGGTTTTGACACCAACTTTAAGTGGTAAGATGACAATGCCTAGTGTGGGTGTGATTGTGTCATTAAATGAGCGTAATAGGACTAGGGTTTGAGAAACAACCATGTTGGGTAGTCTAAGATGATCAAAATCTAGAGAGGATATAATTTTGATAGTGGCACTAGCTATCAATCATGACTCTTTTGATAGAGATATCATTGATTTGAGTAGTGATAAAAAGTGGTAAGTCATGGTCTTCTGGTCTAAGAGTAGGTATTTTAGATGTTTCTAAGGAAATTATGGTGGATGCTTTCAAAGCACCTACAAAATTTGCAAGAGGGGTTGAGTCATTAATTGAGACAGTAATGGATTGAAGTGCTTCTATCATAGATTATTTATAAGGTGGTGATGTCTCAACGAGTTCGTAGAGTGACATTTTGATAGGGAATTGGTGTAATTGTTTAGTGGCTATTTTCTGCAATGTGGTGAGAGGAAGAGGGGTGGTTTTTATTGAAATTTTGGATTTAGATAATGATGGTTGATTAGGATCTTTAGGGGCTAATGAAATTGATACCTGAGGTTTATCATATGACATTGATGATTCTGGTGGTTGGGGTATAGCGATGGTGTCTTTTTCTTGTTTAGATTCAGAGGATTTTTTTTCATAATTTCGTGAGTGTGTGGAGATGTAAACAACATTGATTTGATGATCAGATGCTTTTAAAGAAGACTCGTTTTATGGTTTTTACATTAAATCTAGAGTTAGATGGGAAGGAAGAAAGAGCGAGATGCCAATCTTCTAATGGAAGGATTTACAGTCTTCTATGGTATGACCACGAGTTCATTATAATCGCAAAGGCATTAAAATCATACCAGGAGGGACTCCACCCCTGATGATTTGATGGCTTAGGAGGGCGTAATGTGATTAGTGATTCTTGTAATATATTATCCAAATTATAGCATATCGCCCTTCCGGCCAAATGCAACTAGGCATTGATTTATGATAAGTGTAGGTAAAACGAGTTGTTTGGTGATGATTAGTTTACTCGGTGGTCATAGAGGTCGAATAGATACTCCGACGAATGGGCCACAAGGGTCTTGTATAGGTGGTGGCTGCAAGGGATACTTGGATTGTATGGGGATAAATGGACGAGAGTTAGATGTAGTTGTCCATTATGGGATAGTGGATGTAGTGTAAGGGCTCACTGTAGGAACATGATGAGCATTTTTTCCCTTGTAATAATAGGGTGGTTGACTGGTATAAGGAAGGAGGGATCATACAAGATTTCTTAAGTAGGGTTTTGGAGGACATTTGTTTGAGAGATCCTACGGGTCTTGGTTTTGCACGATAAAGGGTTCTTCAAAAGAAGGTATGCCCCTTGGATGAAGAGGTGGGAAAAAGGTGGAGGACCACGAAATGATAAGTTTCATCATAATGAGGACTTTTAAAGACTCGCTTACACCTTGTTTATTTATTCCATTTGAAGTCTTAGATGATCTTGGTGTATTTGTTGAATTTGATGCTAATGAAGGAAGAGGAGTTTGAATAATACAGTTGATATAGTCCACATGATTTTTAGGATTATTGATTTTTGTAGGTTTTTGATGAATGAGATTCTTGGTGGATTTAGATGGGGGTGACTGAGCTAAAAATGTTTCTAATGGTACCATTGTTATGTTTAAAAATCTAGGAGCAGGTGTAGGTGCAGTAGTATTCGTTGATGTAGGCGTGGATCCCGAGACAACATCGGGTAAAGGTGTGGGAAGGAGGTTATTGGAAATTTGTGGTTCAATGACCATGGATTTATCATATGTTGGTGTAAATTCCATAGGTTTTGAATCAATAAATGACAAGGATGTGGGAATAGTTTGTATGCTGATTGGACCGGGTTGTAATTGTGATTGCATGTTCGTTGGCCTCTAGTGGGGATTATGTAGATTCTATTTCACTAGGCAATAAAGTGGATGGAGAAATGGGTTCAATTTTTGTTATTGTGTTAATGGTGTGGATGATATTAGCTTGTGGTGATTTAGAGGACGAGGGATGATTCGGGAAGGGTTATTTGAATATATCAAGGTTTTGATTTGGAGGCATGTTTGGATTATCTAAATGGAGGTCACCTTTATCAATCAAATCTGAAGGACATTGCGAAAAGTATGACATCGCTCTATGTCATGACCGTTCACTCGATGGAATTTACAATAATCATTATCATGGTACCAAATGGGCTTTGATACTGATATGTCAATAGGTCAAATAGGTAGTAATGATATGATGTTAGAATTGAATAGTATGTTGAAAACTACATCGTAAGTTTCCACTATAGTGTGTAATTACGTTGTTAATGAACTCATTCAGCAACAGGATTTTCTTTGGGAGTGGATTTGACCACAATGACATTAGCAGTTGTTTTAGTTTTATCCATATTTGGTGTTGATTTTGGTGGTAACTATATGCACCCAATTTTTCATGTGCTACATTATCAGAAAATAGTTATAAAATTCCCCAGTGATGATTCATGTCCTTTCAGAAGGTGTTTGAATTCCTAAGCTCATTCATAGTGTATATTTGTAGCCTAGATGCTTGTACTTATATTTTCCACACTTTCTTCCACCTCTTGCTCATTTTTGTGCATGTTTTGTCCTTTAGTGTTAGAACCACCACCTAGGTAGGGCAGCGGTCCCGTGTGATTTTTCCGAACTCTTCATGCGTAATTTTAACATGCATAATTTCACTTAACTTGACTTCTAGGGTGCGTTTGTGAACCAAATTACCTAAAAATAGTCTTGTTTGCATGGTATTCCTTCCCTCTTCTATTTTTAAATAGATTTAATTAGTTTGAACTGCCTCTTCACCCAATGATTTGGCACTCCAAGGCTGCCTTGTGCATGAAGGCACATCCCAGCCAATTCCTATATATTCAATGCTTGTATTCAAGAAAATGGCCTGAGAATTTTGTGTATCTTGCATAGTATTGTTGCCACAATCTTGCGGAAATTGCATAGCCAAGATCTGTTCACTTGTGTTATCTCTCTTCCACTTGCATTGCAACCAAACTACCTTCAAGTTGTCATTGCTCAAGCACCTTCTCCTGCTGCTACCTTTACATTCCCAATTCCTTGGACTCATATGGACACATAGAGAAAGAAAGGATAAACTGAGGGGATAAGAACAGATACAACCAAATTTGCTAAAGCTCTTGCTTATCCAGGTTGGAATTTTTTTATTTTCTTCATTTGTTCAAGTTATCAATTCTAAGTTATTCATTTCAAATCCATATCAAATAGAGTAGAAAAATTGTTCATTTCAGTTAATCAAGCAATTACAAATAGATCAAATCATTAGAAAGCTTGCTCTTTGACATTACTAAGGAAGTTGTGGGGAACAATAGCTCTTCTAGAGTTATGATTTGTTCTCTACCTCTGAGGTAGGGTTAAAAGGGTTTTGATTAAATTAGTTCAGTTATTTTTAGATCTAGATTCACATACTTACACAAGTAATTAACTACAACCAGCTGATTACTTGTATTTAATTTCGTTTATTAGATTAGAAGTATTTTTTAAATACCAGAAAAGATCAAAAATATTTACTTTTTCTAGATTAGTTTTCTTTCATCATTTTGTTCAGATATGTTGTGAAAATACCAAAAACATAGTTCAAATTTCCTTTGATAATTAGTTTTTTTTCAAATCAATTCAATTCAATTTTGCATGACCATCAAAGGTCCACAACAAGAGAAAAATTTTAGTTGTGATCCATTGGTCCCACAACCCAACGAACCTGAGTTGTTGACCGATATTGATACAGTTTACACTTGTTAGTCTTACACACACCTGCTAGGTATTCTGAGAAGATAGAACAATTAAACACATTAAACATTGCATTTAATCAAGCCTACGATTATTGGACTGCCCCTGACAATAGGGCTTGATTATGCATATGACCATACAGACCATAGCCTCCACGAGTTCACGGTTTTGATCCCCAGGTCCCACAACCCAATAGGCCTACTAACCAATTAAACATCAACACTAGTTTGTGTGAACAAGCATTTAAATCATGCCCACTTCCACCTAAAATTTTTGGACAGCTTTCTGTGTTGAACAGAGCAACCAATAAGGCTAAGGATTTCTAGACTAGATCGAAAACCTCTTATAGACCTTGTGGTTTCATTGTGCCTCTCGTTTCACACTTCCATGACCTTGTCTGGAAATCCATACGAGGCATCCACAGGTCACTTTCCACATGTTCCACAACCGGTAAATAGAATCTCGGCAAAGCTCTATATTGACTGGAGCATCTGAGTTACCATTCTATCTAACCTCTCCATTACGCCACTTCAGGTTAGGATGGATTTCTTTTCCTTAGAATCACGTAGATCCTGATATTATGTGTTAAAGACATAAGGTTGCCTCATTAGCTTATATATCACTATCACACACACATCCATTTCCATTCGACATCGGTTTTCCTTTCACGAACTTGGGAGGTTTGGTGTGAAGAAGGTCGCATGTTGATTTTCTTTTCGTACAAAATTGGTGAACTCGATGTCAAGAGCTAGTCTCTAAACATTTCCACTTTCTTCGTCCATTTTCTCTTTCTCATTAGTATGCGAGTATTCTTATACCCCGAATATGTTAGGATATAATGAATACGGTCAAATGATCTTGAGTTTTGATAGATACAACTATCAAATGAGTAGACAACAATGTTCACCCTCTCTCTACATGGGTAGATAACTATTCAATTGCTTAGGCTTAAAATCCTCTTCCTCAGGGAGCCACTATTGGTTCCTCTGTAGGGATTGAGGAGCTTTACCAAATCACATAGACACATCCTCCTAAGCATTCAAGCTCTAACAACATGAATTTCATTGGAGAGGTAGGTTCATCTCCTCAAGTTTTGTTCTGACAACCCATTAGCATGCAGTTGGACCAACTCCCACCTCTAGATGAGGATTAATTAGTACAATACGCCGGAAGCGAACAACACTTCTAGAATATAAACCAGGATTTTTACAGTTGCAAGGACATGTTGATGTCATGCTCCAAAACAATACACTACCCCTCCAACAATGGAAAACATTTCCAATGAGGGGTGGAAGAACAACAAAAATTCATAGCAGGATACCACACTCCTCCGAAACCTCCAAAAGTTCAACAAGAACAAAAAAACACCACCCCATCAACAAGTGACATCATCTCGATGTTAGTAGATAAATTCAAAGAATTAGAGCTTTCCCAAAACACTCAAAATTCATATGTTGGGTAAGAAGGATTTTATCACTATCCACGAGATCTATGCACAAATACCTATTGCGGCCCCGACTCATCTAGCTTATACGGGTGCTCCAACCCCTATAGATTTGATAACCGGGATGGCAACCTTGGGTATGCCCCCCATGCCACGTATGGATATCCACAACAGAACAATCGCAAGTGCATTCTCAAATGCCATACCATCTGGAAATGCAATGTTCCCGGCTTTGTGCCTTCAACTCCATATCAAAATAGTCAACCCCCTTACATACACATGTATTCTAAATCACCACAGGGGGATATGTACACTTACCCAAGTCCATATGGTCAGCCACAGGGGATGCCTTATGCCCCAACAAATGTATATGTTGCACCATTTCAACAACCAATGCAACCTCCACCTCCCCAACAAGGATCTTCAATGGTTGAAACATACGCAATGGGGACCTATTCCGAATATCTTAAGGAGCCTCTAGACTTCTCCATATGGACTGTCATGCTCCCAAGACCCTTGCTCGATCTTCCAAAGTTCAAAGGGGAGGGGGATCCTAACGCACACATAAAATCTTACGCAATGGCCATTCGAGAGCTACTCTCACGGGATGCGCTTATTACGAAGATTTTCCTAAGTCACTATAAGGTATCACTCTCAATTGGTACTATAGGATATCGAAGGCTTCACTACATTCCTTTAAGCAACTTGTGTCAGAATTTATTAAGGATTTTTATATAAACAAACTTCTAAGGACAAGAATCAGATAATTCCTTCATATCAAACAAGATCACAAGAAGTTCGCTTCTCATTTCATTCAAAGGTGGTAGTAGGTAACGTATTCCTCTGTAAGCGCTCCAAACATGGATCAGATGGAGCTTTTTTATTTGTTCCTCCACTCCCTCAATAGAGAGAGACAAAGGAAAAATTCTAAAATTTCCCGCTAAGGAGCTATAAAGAGTTACTAGAGGGTTCTCTCTGAATTGATCAAGTAGCCATAGATAGTGGTCATAAGACCTACGAAACAAATGGGAGGTTAGTCACTCCTAACCAAGGTAACTCCAGTTACCCCAACAACATGAACAATAATCAGGGACCAAAAGTCCTTAACAAGAATCGTGGGGTTACAACTGACGGTGTTACCGATCAGCCAAAGAAACCTAATGTTGTTATCTCTCCCAATACAAACACTACCAACAATAAAAACAATATGAATGGAAATAATCAAAGAAACAATAAATTTTCACCTTCAATCAATGCTATGGATTTTAATCATCCTCAACAACAACAATAACAACAAAAACAACCTCAACAATCAAGAAAAGTGTAGACCCAAGGCCCTAGTCAGTACCCAGGTGGGTATCCGAACCAATTCCAAAATCAAGGGCAAGGGTTCCCAAATTTTAATTATAACAATCAACAATTGAAAAATGATTGGAGTTTCGAACACAACAAAATGCAAACCAAATACCTCGGGATTACAATCCCAATTTATATTGCAGCTTTTTCATAGGATCTCAAGGGTATGACGTTAGAACATGCCACGATTGCAAACAAATCCTATAATTTTTTCCAAAAGATCAAAGACAACTCTTTGTAGACATGTTTCTGAAAACCCGATAGCACCAATGTAAAACACCTATGCAGGACCGGATTCTCCTCAAAACACACCCCGAGGTCGCCAAGATATTTAATGATCCTCTCCCTACACGTCCAAAAGATGGTAGAATAGATCCAAACAGTTCAAACAAAGGGATTGTAATAGGAACCAATGATCATGAAGCCTCAACTTCGTCAAACCCACAAGTGGCACCTCCCTTGGATGGTCACCAACAAACAAAAATTGTGGGATTGGTAGAATTAGACATCGAACCTCATATTAACACTGCCACAAGAACTAAGGATTATTCAACACAACTGATACCTATATACTTGCCAATAGCAGAGGATTTCCAATAAACACTTTCCAAACCAATAGGAGCATATGATTTAATCAATGACTTAATGAAGACCTTTTCTCACATTTCCTTCTTGGATTTCTGAAAAACCCCCCTGCTCATAAAGTTGCTTTGTTAGAAGCATTAGGTCTTCGCATTTGATTAATGTTACTCATCCTCCGTAAGCGCAAGTAAACCACATGTACTTTGATGTCTACCCTCTTGGGCAGCCAAAGAAGGATGTTGGGTATGTATTCGACATAAGAAAAATGCCGACGGATGCCGAAATTGCACATAGAGGTGACCCAACCTTGCATTTGCAAGTGTGGATCTACAATAACTACGTTAAACGCATGATGGTTGATAATGGGGTGGTAGTTAACATAGTCCCCTTCACTTTCCTTTAAAAACTAGTACATGGAGAAACAAATCATTCGTCAACACCAAATACACTAAGGGGTTAAGATAGCCTTAAAGAAACATTGATAGGAACCATAGTGTTAATCATTACCTTAGGACATAAGACAGATCTCATTGAATTCTATTTTATATATCGAGAAACCAACTATAATATGATTCTTGGTCATTTATGGATACATCGCATGAAGGCGATTCCCTCCACATTGTTTCAGGAAGTAAGATTCCTGCACTTAGGGAAGGTCTTCGTAGCACAAGGTGACCCAAAACCTTTTGATATACACCTATAAAATTTAAATAAGAGGCTAGGGGTCCATTTCGAGTTTGAGCTTCCAACACATTAACTTAACAAGCCACTGGTTTAAAACAAAAACAAAATTGTTTTCCACAACAGAGTTAGAATTCACATGCTTGATCGAGGGCATTCCGACGGTCAAGGATGAAACCGTCCTTATAGAGATAGTGTCGTTAGGAACCACAAAAACTTTTTTTGAGTTATTGGAAAAGAATCTATTTATACTCCTTCCATTTCATTTTATGGGCATGGGACATGCCCTAGGACTTGGCTCTCTTCTAGCAGACAAAGTCTTTATGGTTGAAGTAACAAAGGAAAAGAAAGAAGATATGAAGAATGATCCAACTTCTATTTTTTCAAACAATTATTGGAGTCTCCATTTCAATGGAGCCGTGTGTCATTTCGGTTTCGGGCGGGTGTGATCCTTACCTCTCCCGAGGGAATGGTTATGACATTCACCTTCAAGTTAAACTTCGAGTGTACAAATAAAGGAGTTGAGTATAAATCCCTCCTTCTTGGTCTCATTATAGCTAAAAGGATGGGTGTTGGCAACCTTAGAGTGCTATGAGATTCAAAACTAGTCCCAAATCAAGTGTCCGAGTTATATAAGACTAGGCAGAGCACCCGCAACTCTACAAAACAACAATGCTTAATCTAACAAAGGGTTTGACTTCATATTGATTGAAGTAATTCCATGAGAACAAAATATTCTCATGGATTCTAGCAACTTCTACTTGTCACTTCACTCCAAATAGTAAGTTGGAAGATACAAACTTCACAGTGTCGGTTCGTGTTGAACCTTTGGTTCATAAAATACCAGTAACCCCGATGTTGACATATATAAAAGCAGAGAGTGAGTCTATCATCTCAAACCACGTTGAAAATGATGAAGAAAATATTTGGTATTTAAACACCTATGTGGAATTACACCTTGCTCATCACAAGATTGACTTTTCCCGATCCCACATTCTTCTTCCTACTTTGGAAATCCCATGATAGAGTCTTCCTCTAGGGAAGGTCTTGAAATTTATGAGGTAGGAGAAGAGGGGGATTTAGAGTTACCTCCAGCCCCACCTGAGTTTGAGGAGGAAAAACCTCCTTAATTGAGGGAATGATCGATATAAACATTGGGATGGAGGAGGAACCAATAATTTTGAAGTTGGGATCCTCTCTAACTCTAGAGGAAATAGAAATACACACACAGATTCTCAAGGAACACTCAAAATATTTCGTGTTTAACTACATGGAGATGACAGGGATTACTCCTAACGTTATGGTCCATAACATCGTCACCAATCCGTATGCCAAACCAATCAAACAAAATTCAAGCCCATGAAGCCAAAGGTGGCTCTCATGGTGAAAGAAGAGGTGATGAAACTCTTATAAGTAGGGTTCATCAAACTGGTTGACTATTCCTAGTGGGTATCTAATATCGTTCATGTTCTAAAAAAGAATGGGAAGATCTACGTTTGTATTGACTTTCAAGACATTAACAAAGCATGTCCCAAGGATGATTTCCCACTTGCCCTCCATTGATGTTATTGTTGACGCGATAGCTGGTTATGAGTTGTTTTCTCTCATGTAAAGATTTTTGGGATATAGCCAAATTAGGATTTTGAGGAGGATCAGACCAAGAAAACTTTCATCACTCCTTGGGGAACCTATTGCTACATGGTCATGTCATTCGGGCTAAATAACGTTGGAGCAACTTACCAACGCTCCATGACGTATATCTTCCATGATCTTATCCAAAATATTATGGAGTCTTACGTTGATGACCTCTTAGCCAAAGCTAGAAAATGGTGTGATCACCCCGAGGTGCTTCGTGTCATTCTCTCTCGGTTAATCGAATACGGTGTCACGCTAAATCATGAAAAAAGTGTATTCGATGTAAAGTGAGGTAATTTTTTGGGATACATCATATCTTCATGAGGGATTAATGTAGATCCTGCCAAAATCTGAGCAATACTGAAATGACCCCACCATCAAATGAATCTAGAGTAAGGCCTTTTCTTGGGAAACTCAATTTAATTCGAAGGTTTGTCCCTGATCTAACCTTTTTTATTCATCTGATCAACAATTTATTAAAGAAGGATTACTGCATTGACTAGATGGAAGAGTGCAATGCGGCATTTGAATAAGTAAAATGGTTCTTACTCTACACTTATGCCTCCTAAATCATATCGGCCCCTGATTCTATATTCAAGGGAAATAGATGTCTCATTATCCTAAATATTAGCTCGGAAGATGATGATAAATGTGAACGTGAATTTTACTTTATCATTCGAATACTACTTGATTATGAAACACGTTACACACAACCAAAAAAATGAGTGCCTAGCCATAGTGTTTGAAACAAAGTGGTTGAGACATTATATGTTGAACCAGAAACAAGGGTGATCATCAAAACCGATCATTTACAAACTTATCTAATTCAAGGTTCACTATCTAAAAGGGTCGGGCACTTTATAATGCTAATGGGTGAATTCGAGTTGACCTTCATTAATCAAAAGTTTATAAAAGGACAAGTTATTGTGGATTGGTTAGCTGATAACCCAATGGACAGAGGTGACCTAGTTGATTTAGAATTTCCAGATGAGTGTGTATACCATGTAGAGATCAAGCCCCAAATCATTGCATGTCCTTGGTACACTGACATAATCAATTTCATTGTGGACAAGGCATACCCCAAAGGGGCTACGTCTCAACAAAGGAGATGGTTACACATTATAGCTGCTAAGTACGTGATTCTAGAACAAGTGCTCTATCACAGAGCCTTTGATGGAATGTTATTAAGATGTATTGATGAAGAATAATCTGAGAATATTCTTTATGAATCGCATAGTGGAGTATGGGGAGGTCTGTCATCACCAATCCGGCACTATGATAATTCTTCACCGAACTCCTCGTGCTATGATTATTTACTAATGCACAAACCTTTAGTTTGGTGGATGTAATCTCGAAACAAAACAACAACATAACACAAGAATACCATCGACTATGATAAGACGGAATGATGACAAATCTGAAATATCAAAGTAAATTATAATATTAACATGAAATTGTTACAATCTCACCCATGAGGTACTTCAAGTGTTATTGACTTCAAGTGTTATTTTCTCGTTCATAAGTAACATCCTTCTTCAAGAACTAGGTTAGTGGTCAGCAATCTTTGAGAAATTCTTGATGAACCTTCTATAGTAACCCACATGACCTAAAAATGATCTCAACTTACTTCTATTCATAGGAAATGGTAAATCTTTGATTTTGAAACTTTATCGGATCGCACCAATACCATCTCTGGATACAACATGCCCTAACAAAACGCCTTTAGAACATCCAAAGAAACACTTTGTAGGGTTTAGTGAGGCTTGTGCTTCATCTAACCTTTGAAATGTTGTCTCCATCTAGTGCGGGTGGTCCAACTTGCCCCATAGATGCAAAAATCATCCAGAATACTCGATGAAGGTCCCAACGTAGGGTTCAAACACCCTATTCATCAAACGCTGGAATGTTACCAGAGCATTACACAACCCAAAAGGCATAACTCTATAAGCAAGCGTTCCCCAAGGAGTGGTGAACGTGGTCTTCAGCTGATCTTTCTCTACTATACGAACTTGGTTGTAGCCACTATATCCATCAAAAAACTATAAGCACTCGGCCGCTACTTCATCCAAGATCTGATCTGAAATGGAAGAGGGTAATGATCCTTCTTTGTTTCCTTATTGAGCTTCTGTAATCAACAAAAATGCATAGCTTCCCATTCTTTTTTATTGAGATCACAATGGGAGAAACCCATTCTGAATTCTCCACAAAAATATGAATCCTGCATCAAGCAACTCATCTATTTCTTCTTTTACAGTCTTGGAAAAATTAGGATTCATTCTATATGGCATTTGCTTTATGGGCTTAGCACCATCTACCAGCTCAATAGAATGTCCTACCCAACTTACTTGACGGAGTTCCTTGTAATCAAAAGTGAATATGTGTATGTACCTTCGAAAGAGCTGGAGGTAGGATTCCTTCTCACTCTCCATCACAAAGATCACCAATCATTATTTGCTGGAGACGATCATCAATTTCTTCTTTAGATAATTTTATGGGGTCATGAGTCGGTGTGACTGGAAGGATATCCATGACCGAAACATCAACCTCACTTTCTTCATCTTCTATGTCCACTTCACTGGTACTAGAGTAATCAGAGGATGTCCAATCATCAATTTCATCACTTGAATCCACTAGTTCTGCCTTATGATGTCGATGGATCACGTTTATCTTCACCCTCTCTCTACCACGTCCAAGTGTCATAAAACCTTCATTCCAGTAGTTTCTTGCATGAACTCTCCTTAGCCATGGTCTTCCCAAAGAACATTGGGTACGCAACAGTACCATTTTTCATCACCTAAAATTCTACCACACATACAATACCCATAACAGATATTGCCACATTTGAAACTACACCTTCTGGTTTAGTTTTCTCTTATTTAATGACCTTAACATAAGTGTTGAAGGGCGATCAATTTTAAACCCAACATATTCATTACTGAGACTTGGTCATTACATTAACCGCAACACCTCCATCAACTAAGACATCATGAATTGAAATACCATTACATAATACCTCGGCTTGTGGGCGTAGGGATCCGCCTCTCTCTTCCAAAATAGGGACCTCAACCTCCTTTCTTCGGTGAGCATTGAGTCCACTTCGCAGCTCCCACCTCTTCTCTGAAGACATAGCCAAGATTTGACCATATGTAATATTTGCAGGCCTTTTGGACAGATCTTCCAAGATGGAGTATGGTCCTTGCCCCCGTGAAATCAAAAATCCCGCACACCCAACTTTCTTCTCCTATGTTTCTTACTAGTTTCTCCTTTCATCTTCTTAGGATCATTTCCATCTTGATTATCTTTTTCTTTCTTTCTTTTTGTTACAAACACATCTACTTCATTATTTCTCGCTCTTATCTACTACATCAAAAGAATTCACAGGTGTTTTCCTTTATCATTAACTCCTTTACCGTATGTAGAAGCTCTATCTAGACAATTATACTTATAATGACCCTTTTATAACAACCATAACATACAACTTCAAAATATTTCTTTTTGGACCTCTATCTCCTCCCCGAGAACTAAATTCTTTTCCTCAAGAAGATTAATAGTTAATCGACCCATCTTTTTGAGCGGATCTTCGTAATCGTAGATTTTCTAGGAGAAATATTTGTGCTCACCGGAGTGGTTGTGGATTCTGGACCAAAGGTGCTTTGGTGTAGGCTCTACTTTAGCAACAATTTCTTTGGGCTCCTCTTCCATGATTTCTTCTTGCCTTCTTGCAATCTCCTTTGCTTGTTCAATGGTAGCTGGGCGGTCATACTTCACTCGTTGTCGATCTCTCGGCTTCATCCCAAGAATGAAGTGCTTACATAGGAGATTATCCACGCCATTCATCAACCCATCTGCTAATCCTTCCTTCCGGATCTGAGCATCGAGCTTCCTCCTTAGCTCTAGAACACGAGCATGATAATCCACTATCTTCTCCTTCTCTCCTTGGAATAGCTTTGTGATCTTGATCATGAGATCTCGCATATTTCATTGTTCAAAGAAATTCTTCAAGAAAACTTCCAGTTAATAAATCCCATGAATTTTTCACATTATCACCTAGTGTTTCAAACCACCTAAGTGATGAACCATCCAAAAAGGTAGGAAAAAATTCAATCCATTGTTCCCTTCTTATGAGGCCATTACAAATACAAGATCGTTTAAACTCTTGAATGAAAGAAGAAGCATCTTCATTAGATTGAGCTGAAAAAACAAGAATCTTTCCCATTTTCAAAAGTAACCACCGTGAAATACCAACCCACAAGTACAATCAACAAGACTTATGTGCACAAATAATTGGAATCACTATACTAGAAAGTGACTTTACACCTTTCTACAGTAAAATAGAAATGACCACGGTAAACTTTGGTAAAACTTGACTTACTGTGGTAAAAGTGACTTTATTGTGCTAAACACTATTCACTTTAAAAAGTGAAGTTATGCATGTAAATACTATTCACGGTAAAAGTGACTTTATCATGCGGTAAATACTATTCCCAAAAAATGACTTTACCATGGTAACTACTATTCATGGCAAAAATGACTTTACCATGGTAACTACTATGCGCACAAAAACAAGGTTACCCTCCAATTGATTTTTGACTAAGTGGGAATATCTCTCCGTAAAATCCACTAACGAGGAATGGTCCTTAAGAACGGAACCAAAATGTCATCACCAATCCGCAATATGATAATTCTTCACCGGAACTCCTTGTGCTATGATTATTTACTAATGTACAACCATTAGTTTGGTGGATGTAATCTGAAACAAAACAACAACATAACACAAGAATACCATCGACTATGATAAGACGGAATGATGACAAATCTGAAATATCAAAGTAAATTATAATATTAACATGAAATTGTTACAATCTCACCCATGAGGTACTTCAAGTGTTATTACTTCACTTTCCTTTCACCAATACTATGGGAGAAACTTTACAATTACACCTCTTAATGGCTTCTTCAACACACCTTTAACTGATGGCTTCCTTCGCACACTTCCTACAATATTTCTCACTACTTCCTTCTATGCTAAATGAGGGGGGTGGCCTCTCTATTTATAGAACTTCCAGGATTATCCATATTATCTCTAAGATAGGATAAGAAATCCACTCTGACGAATCATATTCCATACCTTAACTCTTATTTGTACATGTAAGCTTATCTTTTAAGATAAGATAAACCTTATCATTTTACATGGGTTCCACATTTTTAGACTTTTTACAAATAAAATACACAAAATATTTATGACCTCACTCCTTGTCCTTATTACTAATATAATATTTCTAATTCCTAATCATGTAGACCCTACTTCTCTAATTACCCAAACTTTGACATTTTAACATTACTGGACCACTTACGACAAATATTTACTTTTTACAACATTCTTATTATACTTTGACTGTTACCGTACTCCACATTATTGGTGGCACCGTACTGACGGCGCCGTTATCTTCTATCAGACGCTACTACTAATTATACTTAACAACATCCTATTCCTAATACATACATTAATGAAATAGAAATTACGGAGGAAAATTTTAGTATCGACAGTCATTTCAAAGTCCACACCACTACTCGGAAGATACATATGATGGGTTACTTCGACCCACGTTAAAGCATGATGTAGTAGATTTTGTGTGCAAGTGTCATAAATGCCAAAAGTTCTCCCATGAGATTCACATACCGGAATAGGCTCTACAACCGATTGTGACACCATGGCCCTTTTCCACATGGGGTCTAGATTTGATAGGGAAGTTTTCTCCCTCATCAATCGATGGCCATAACTTTATAATCACGGCCACAGAGTACTTCACAAAGTGGGTAGAGGCCATGCCTCTTACCACCGTATTGGGTTCTGTAATCACTAAGTTCATTCTAAACTAGATCATTTGTAGGTACGGTGTCCTACTATTCATTATCTCGTATAATGGCATTTCCTTCAAGAATGATGAGATATGTGAACTATGCAATAAATTCAAGATAAACCATCACACGGCCTCTTTGTATTACCCTCAAGCCAACGAACAAGTTGAGGCAACAAACAAAATGTTGAAATAAATTCTCCTCAAAACGGTTAAGGAGAAAAAATGTGATTGGAATTCAAAGTTATACCCGGCCTTGTGGGCCTATCAGACATCAATAAGAATTCTGATAGGGGCAACCCCTTTTTCGTTAGTATTCGGTGTAGAAGCAATACTACCACTCAAAGTTAAAATACCTAGTCTCTACATATCGTTACAGGTAATTTTGGGAGAAGAATCCTATCGAGAGGCACGAGTCTCCCAATTATAAATCCTTGATGAGGTTAGGATCAATGTTGAACAATGACACAAAGCTTATGTTGATTGGATGTGACGACAATATAACAAGAGGGTTTACGAACATGAAATATATGAGGGAGATTTGGTATTAAGACTTGATATCTAGATAGAAAAAAATATTGGTGAAGGTAGGAAATTCAAGCCCAGGTGGTTGGGTCCATATTGAGTAATAGAAGACTACAAAAATGGGGCATTTTTCTTGTGTACACTAGAAGGTGAAGATTTTAGTGAATCTGTCAACTCTCTTCACCTAAAGAGGTATTACGCATGATTCACCTGCATTTCCATATGTACATTACTACATCCACATTGCATTTTCATCTTCTTGTCCATTTCATAAATTTGTAATCAAGGGACTTATTCTCATAGAAATTCCTAAAACTTCTAAAAATATTGGCAAAACATTTAAATCATATCTCTTCAAATCCTCATGGTATCATCAACTATTTCCAAATCATCTCATCAATTCAAACAAGAAAATACAATCTTTGACATTAACCATACCAAGGCCTAGCATACTTGGTTCTACTCATAGTTTCTTCTAGATTAGGTGTCTTTGCCTACGGTCTATTCTAGAAGCTTCATGGTGTCACATCTATCCCATATACATCTCTTTGGAAATAAGAACATTCTAAACATTTTTCCTAGATAAACATGTCAACTGCAAATCAATGAAAAAAATTATTTTACACATTTCTTTGCCCTACCAACCTTCAGTGTTGAGCTTCAAGTCTCTTACAAGTGGCATAGGGTTGGTAAAGGAGAAAATTGCCCTTAATCACCTATGCCTTTTCCATGGTGATAATCCCATGCTTTCTATCGATAGCATGGGGCAAGGTGTAGGGGTCTCTTTGACAAATTAGAAAGTTAAAATCAGTTCATTCAAATACAATGAAATCAAAAATCAAACAAAATGAGTTAGATGTCTAAAATTCCAAAAAGATTTTAAAACCTCAAAACCATATTTTGTCAACCAAGTGGCCATCTACGGATCTAAGTATAGATAAACTGGAAAGCAATTCACATTTTAAACTATGTAGCAAACTTGCATAGAGTCAAGTGGTAGGTTCTCAATTTGGTTTTTTCAAATCCTTGTCTCTCTCATCATTTCCATTCAACAAATCTTTGTGGCTTGCACCCCTCCTAGATCTTGGTGTTGATCCCTCGCATCTTACCAGTTGTGTGGGGTTGGGAGTGGGGAAATTTCAATATTTCTATCATATATCTTTATCACCACATTTTTCCAAAACAATACGAAGTACCGAAAATCACTTAGAGAAACTAAAGTTCAACATTACAATGTGTTTGCATTATCATATATCAACATTATAAAATACAAAAATAAATCATTATGTTAGCACTCATATCCATTGCATACATTCTGAAAAGCATAAAAAGTGGAAATTCTAAACATCTAGAGTACACATATGAAATAAACCATGAAGAAGTCAACTCAAATACAATGAATTACCAAACCAAAAAGAAGATTATGTATATATCATAATAAATCAATTTTGTATACAATGCCATCACACACTAGGCATGGTCAAAACACTCATATGAGCCCCAAATATACAAAAATCATATAATGCCCGACAAAATGGAAACTAAGCAATAAAATGCCCAATGGCCTATCAATCCCTTTAGGATCCCTGAGATGGTGCATGGCTATGTCCAGGAATCTTATTACGACTATGACGATGAGAATGTACTTGAATGGTGGATTCACTCTCGTAGTGCTAACCATAACCATTCGGTAGACTCTAGTGAATCCTCCCCACCTATCTCCTCTCTCGCCAACATCCTCTCCAGTCTCATCCCCTATATACTCCTCAGATTCAGATTCCAAGTCTATGGGCTCATCCTCATCTCCACTATGAGCAGGTGCGGCCTCAATCTGGAGAAAGGGTGCACGAGCAGCACTAGCTTCTCGCCAGGCATGAAAGACTCACCTAACTACAATAGGCACCCCTGGAGTCACCATTTTCCAACCTGGATCTCCTCTAGGGCCCTTCCGGCCTCCTTGATGGTCATGAACACAAATGCCACTGGGGGAAGCATATCAATATATGGCAAACCGAATCACGAGTAACTTAGACAAAAGGGTGAATCTCAACCTTCGCCTTATTAACTAATTAACCAAAGGTGGCACAAGCTATCATTGCAGTCCCATCCTATCCCCATAAACCTACCATATCATGGTACGGGTTGTCCACCATGTCTTTTGTGGTCAAAGAGGCCACTAGCTGATGTGGCACTCTAAGAACTAACATCGTCATCCATCTAGCTTCCTGGCGGCCCTCGGGTCCTCGTACTAGCACTCCCTCCCATAGGGGATGATCCACTCGTAAACCAAGCTCATAATCAATGTGGGGTGACTCAAAGGCTGCCCCTATAACCTAACAACTGATACTGATACAGTCATGAAATGTTTTTTTAACTATATCTGCTCCCCAAGTGTAGATGTGACCATGTGACTTGATCTGTGAAATGATGGGAGCCCACCAATAAATTAGAGTATCACCTCCCTTATCCCCGATCAATAGCGAGGCCAAAATACCCATGATGGCCTTGCAGATAATAGGGATGGGAGCAAGAGAATGGATCAAACCTTCATCCCCTTCTTTGAACCAAAGGAAACCATGACATCCCCCATATAGGTGGCCCACTGAGTCATCACAGACCTAGATCATGTTGTCTCCAAGGTCAGCCTCCTCCCAAGTATCGAACTCTAACTATCTCATACACATCCTCTAGGGTGATCATCCACTCACCCCGCACACACGAAAACTAGAAAGTGTTCCTGGTCGCATCCTAATAAGAGAACAAGTCACATAATATGTGACTGGAAGGAGTAAATGGGGTACACGTTCAATCCACCATATGCCTACTCTCTGAATAGTATTGGTCTCATCCTGAGTCAACTGATCCAATATCACTGGGATCCAATCACACTCCCTCTTATGACTCCAATAGATATACTCTTCCTTCTTCTGCATCCACCAAAACACAGAAAAAGAGAAATTTAGTGACATATTTCAAGAAACAAGCTCATCAAAAACATGAAAAAACATCAAAAATCTAAAGAATTTTAAGTTAGCTTGATTTTTGTCATTCATTCTGTAACCATCACCCAAAGGCAGGGCGGCGGTCCCGAACCGATTCACCATACGGCTCAGTAACCCTCAAAACATTCAAAATGCAAAAATATATCGTTTTAACAAAATAAAAGACTACCCTATAGGCGCCCCCCTAGAGACTCATTTAAAACAAGAAATTTTAAAAATAACCCCTCCTAGGCAAATATTTTGACATTTTGACATTTTAGGTTTAAAAACACACAAGTGAGAAAAACTAACCTTAGACCATGTGGGTCGATCTTCTAGTCGTGGAGGCATGATCACAATCTCACAACAAATGTTTTGACTATCCTTTCAACGAAAACGGTCACCGTAGGTCCAGAGCTCATAAATCACCAAGTTGATATGTGCAAATGAATTGAAAATTAGGTTTATATATATATATATATATATATATATATAATATAATGTTATGACTTCATTTTGAGTTCATGACGGGAGTGAGGGTAGAGGTAAGTTATTTTCCCCGCACAATTAATTTAGAGTTTATTTTTAGATATTTTATCTATCTACACTTGAGTCTTCTTTTCATTTTGTAGGTAGCGGGAGTTTGGACAACAACAATTTGACACACACAGTGTGTGCAAGGTATAAACTTCTAACTCCCCATTTTGGGAACACCATACTGGACTCTACGTTTACACTTCTTCATGGATAAAACATTTCTCCAAGGGGGAAATATGTACACACCCTATTTTACCTGTGATACATTTTCGTAAAATGGTTACAAAAGTCCCTAATGA
This sequence comes from Taxus wallichiana var. yunnanensis, assembly GCA_018340775.1. Lineage (NCBI taxonomy): Eukaryota > Viridiplantae > Streptophyta > Pinopsida > Cupressales > Taxaceae > Taxus > Taxus wallichiana. Next base: position 350,349,287 of record CM031234.1, read on the forward strand.
TTATTCACATCATTTCGTAAGGTGTTCAAGTTCCTAATATCATTTTAGCGGTGTATATTTGTATCATAGATGCTTGTACTTTTTTTCCACACTTTCTTCCACCTTATGCTCATTTATGTGCACATTTTGGCCTTTAGTGTCAAAATCACCACCCTTCCTAGGAAACGGTTCTCAAACCACCACCCGTGCAGGGTGGCAATCCTCCACAATTTTTCTAGAACTCTTCATGCGTAATTTTAACACGTGTGATTTCACTTAACTTGACTTCTAGGGTGCGTTTGTGAACCAAATTTCCTAAAAATAGTCTTGTTGCATGGTATTCCTTCCCTCTTCTATTTTTAAATAGATTTAATTAGTTTTAACTACCTCTTCACCCAATGATTTGGCACTCCAAGGCTACCTTGTGCATGAAGGCACATCCTAGCCAATTCCTATATATTCAATGCTTGTATTCAAGCAAATGGCTTGAGAATTTTGTGTATCTTGCATAGTATTGCTGCCAAAATCCTGTTGGAAATTACATAGCCAAGCTCTATTCACTTGTGTTATCTCTCTTCCAAATACAGATTGCATCTAAACCGCCTTCAAGATGACTCAAGCGACGTCTCCTACTATTGCCTTTGCATTCCCAATTCCTTGGACTCATATGGACACACAAAGAAAGAAAGGATAAACTAAGGGGACAAGAATAGATACAACTAGATTTGCCAAAGCTCTTGCTTATCCAGGTTGGAATTATTTGTTTGTTTGCTTCATTTGTTCAAGTTATCAATTTTGAGTTATTCATTTCAAATCCATATCAAATAGAGTAGAAAAATTGTTTATTTCAGTTAATCAAGCAATTACAAATAGATCAAATCATTAGAAAGCTTTCTCTTTGACATTACCAAGGAAGTTATGGGGAACAATATATCTTCTAGAGTTATGATTTGTTCTCTACCTCTGAGGTAGGGTTAAAAGGGTTTTGATTAAATTAGTTCATTGTTTTTAAATCTAGATTCACATACTTACACAAGTAATTAACTACAACTAGCTGATTACTTGTATTTAATTTCATTTATTAGATTAGAAGCATTGTTTAAAATCCCATAAAAGATCAAAAATATTTACTTTTGCTAGATTAGTTTGCTTTCATCGTTCTATTCAGATATGTTATGAAAATACAAAAAAAATAGTTCATATTTCCTTTGATAATTAGTTTTCTTTGTCATATCAATTCAATTCAATTCTGCATGACCATCAAAGGTCCGCAACAAGAGAAAAAATTTAGTTGTGATCCATTGGTCCCATAACCCAATGGACCTGAGTTGTTGACCGATATTGATACGGGTTTATGCTTGTTAGTCTTACGCACACCTGTTAGGTATTCTAAGAAGATAGAACAATTAAACACATTAAACATTGCAGTTGATCAAGCCTATGATTATTGGACTACTCCTAGAAACAGGGCTTGATTACGCATATGACCATACAGAGACCACATCCTCCACGAGTTCACGGTTGTGATCCCCAGGTCCCACAACCCAACGGGTCTGTTGACCAATTAAACATCGACGTCATTTTATGTGCACTAGTATTTAGATCATCCCCACTTCTACCTAAAATTTTTGCACAACTTTTTGTGTTGAACATAGCATCCAATCAGGCTAAGGATTTCAAGACTAGACCAAAAACCTCCCGTAGACCTTATGGTTTCAATGCACCTCTCGCTTTCAAACTTTCATGACCTTGTTTGGAAATCCATATGAGGCACTGTAGGTCACTTTCTACGTGTTCCACATCCAAGAGATGAGAATATCGGAAGAGCTCGATATTGACTGGAGCCTCTAAAGTTACCATTCTATCATACCACTCCATTATGCCACTTTAGGTTAGGACGACTCTCTTTTCCTTAGAATTGTAGATCCTGATATTGCGTGTTGAAGACATAAGGTTTCCTCATTAAATTGTATATCACTATCACACACACACCCATTTCCCTTTGACACCGGATATCTAGCACGACCTCAAGAGGTCGGGTGTGAAGAAGGTTGCATTTTGATTTTCTTTCATACAAGAACTCTACTTTTGGTTTCTTGGGGTGAAGCTTCACCCGCCCATCTTCTAGAGCTTACAATTCCAACTTATGGGCCATGGTGAAGGCTTCATCGAAGGTGTGGAATGATTGGATTTGTAAAGTGGATTAAATGTGCTTAGCATAAGCGCTATAGAAAATCTCAATCAATTATGTTTGCGGTAATGTGAAGGATACCTCGATAAGTTACACCCTCCAACGGCGACAAAATCAAACATATTTGTCTTTAAATTTTCTAATGGCATACAAATCATTAATAGTAATTTTATGAGCTATGTTTATGGAGAAATGATCTAAAAAGAGTTGAGCGAGTTGCACGAAATAAAATAAAGAATGTTGTGAAATGTTGTTGTACCAGTCCAAGGCAGGACCAACAAGAGACATAGGGAATGTTCTTAGCATTAAATCTTGATCATGGGATATCAAATAACATGCATGGAGAAAAGCGTGAATGTGTTGTTGAGGGTCCTCTTTTTGTAGAACTTGATAAACTTAGGAATCTCCCAAATGCATGGGGATACGGTTTGTATGGAACAAACGGATGAATGGATATGTTGCAAATTTACTCATACGATAGCATATTTTTGGATGAGGATGAGGCAGCTTCCAAACTAGATATGTGGCTTAGGATATCCTAGAGGGGGTCTACCTAAGCTTGTTGGCTAGATTGATATGAAGACCAGGGCAAGCAAGATTGATATTGTTACATAATTTTTTGTTTGTAGGGAATGTTTGTTTGAGGGATGTTTTGCTTTGATAAGATAGGTTAGGTTGATAAGGGTTATTTTTCTGTGAAATGTTATGTTGTGCGGCATTGTATTGTGGAATATTTTTTTGAGATGCATACTATTGGTGAGGAATGTTTTGTTGAGGGATGTTCTGATTGATAAGGAATGTTCTATGATGGAATTTTTGTATTAGGATATTTTGTGATGGGATATTTTGTTAAGGGATGTTTTGTTGGGGAAAGAACCCTATTACAAAGCACTAGATTGTGAATTTTGAATGTATTGTTATGGTGTTGATATTTGTGTGAGATTATGTGAATATGTGGGAATGTGTTGGGGTGGTGTAGAAGAAGCGACAGATAATGGTGCCTACTATGGGATATTTTGTTGTGGGATATTGTATTGTGGGATGTTTTATAATGGTATGGACTGTGGCATAGAAATTAAAGGTTGAGAGGGTTGTGGCATGTATTGTGAGGTGGGATGCATGTTGGAAATGGCACTAGTGTTAATCATTGGTGTTGTTGAAGGGATAGACATGGTAATGTTTTGGATGGGGATAGTATTCTGTTGAGATAATACAAAAGTAGAAAGAGGAATGGAACTTAATGATGATGTTGGTACCTATGAGGAGACCGAAAGAGCCATCATGGAGGAAATGGTATTATTTTGGGGAGGTGTAGACCCTATAGAAGGACTGGATGAAGACATGAATTCCTAGGAAGACACGTTTTGTGATGATATCATAGATCATAGACAGTGTTAAGGAAACATTAGATGTTTTGGGTTGACTTGTAAAAGGTTTCTCATCCAATGTGTCAAATGGATTGGTAGAGCTAGTAGCATTCTAGGATTGACTAATGCTTGGTGTTTTGGATTGAGCTGAAGTATCGAAAAACAACTACTAATAATGGGTTCTTGGTTTTTATCAATTAGTTGTATAATGGCGGGTAAAGGGTTGTGAGTGTGTACAAGGATTGTGGTGTGAATGAATGCATTTGAAAATTTCTCACTGTCAGGTATGCATTAAGATCAATAGGATTTGAATCTAGCATCTCTTCAAAACACAATCACCCCCTGTTATAAAATGGGAGTTCAGGTGCAATAGAGAAAATGAATGTTGTGATTCCAATGTGTAAAGAATTCATCCATGGTATTGTTGCAGAGAAAGAAAGGATTGTTTTCTAGTTTCATTGTTATAACCAAAACCTAATTCACTCCATATTTGTGTGTCAAAAAGGTATTGGATGTGTTTATTTGATAAAGCAATTCTTTTAGCTGCATAGGTGAAGAAATTGTTACTTGGGAGTGGTGTAGTGCGAAGTGGGGCTTGAAGTTGAAATGAAGGTGTTGAGGTAGACATGTTTTCAAATAATTGATTACGTACTTTTTGTCTAGTAAGTACCATAATAAAAAAACACACACAAAACACAAATAAAATGCTTAATAACTAATCTTGTTAATTATCGAACAACAAGCAATGGAAAGAAAAAAATTATTCTTATGTTTTTTTAATTATGAAAGATGAAATGTGTAAAAAGGGGTTACGAGGGTCCTGAGAAATGGCTTTCTAAAGTTGGTTTCAGGTGTTTTTAAAGGAGGATTCCTTGGTATAATCAAAGGTACATGAGGCACTACTCTCTATTGTTGTCGATATGAACATGGTATTGGGAATACCCCATTACTTCACGGTCCCGCTGCGATAAGGGAGTTGGGTGTTGAGCCAAAATATACTGACAAGCAGATGTTTATACTCGGCTAGAACACCGAGTCGGCTTCCCTGTTGGGTGATGAAATCCCAATCAATTTCGCCTGGGGAATTTTTTTAAATGTGTTTTTGATGTCAAAGTGGTTTGGTTATGTGTGGGGAAAATAAATAAGTGAATGCAAAAAAATCCTTCCTAATTCGACTATGTGATCAAGAAGTATGTGTTAATTCATTTTAAATCCCAAAATGAGATGTTGATTTTGATGAGGACAAACAATCAATAATGTCAGATAGGAAAGAAAAGGAATGGTGTTATAGACTCACCGTGAGATCACTCCAATATTTATTTATTTTAGTTTTCCTTTTTAGCGATTTTAAGTCATTTATTTAGTGAATCCACAGAAGTAGAGTTTCCAAAGATGAAAACCCTATGATTTTGTTAAAGATGAAAACAAACAAATGGAAAAAATACTACAAATTGATGAAATTTGCTAGCGAAAATTAAACAAAGAGAATCATTAGTGATTCAGAGGAATCGCATGTGATCAAGCCAATCGTTGGCGATTGACAGTTAGTGGAACATAGTGTTAAAATGATAATGAAATGACAAATTTACAAGGGTTTCAGGCTCCCACTGGGCATGCCATAATGTCTCGCGTGGTTTTTATCTTGGTTTTCTTGACATTTTCAAGGGGTAGCAACCGAACTCGACCTCATTATGGTGGGGTTTCTGGGATACCCGTGGATTTTGATTATGTTTTTGTGCACCGTGTTCAAAAACAATCAAAACATGTATTTGTTGTGAATAAGACTCCTGTAATCAAATCTCTAATAATATGTTAAGACAAATGTTACTGATCAAGATGAAGTACTCTAATCTTTATTTAATACATATAGTTGTGTATATAAAAGAGCTTGCTAAACAACATATGCTTATCACTTATTTAAGTACATATATGATTTGAGAGTAATTAATTATTAAATAAAAAAATTGGATTCTCGATCAATATAAACATTTTCGTAGGTCGGGAATGAGATTCAAAGAGATTTTCTAATTTCTTCTTCTCCTTCATCAAATCAGTCGGGAATTGTGATGTAATCCTCACCGAATACGTCGAGTCTTCTTCTAGAGAATCGTATTGTTGTGCAAAGGTGGAGTTATAAGTGTAACATTTTATGTGATTGGTGGGGCTGGACTCGGAAGTTGTGCACTAGTCCTCCTCCAAATTTTCAAGACCGGTTGTCAAACAGGTTCAAGATGAGAGAGCTCCACTCACAATCTCAAGGCCTCGTCGTAGGCCTCCTAAAAGGCATCAATTATCTCCCTGATATGCTATGTAATGAAAATATGGATTTAATACGATTAAGCGGAGCATACTCGATGGCACACAGATCTAAATCATTGAGCAATTCATATTGCTCCTAATGAAATGGATGACAATATAGGAAAAGGGTCAAATGCAAAAGAAGTTAGAATCTCCTGATGACATCTGAGATCATAAAACTAGACAGGATATTAGCAAATAACCAAAAACATGCATTCATTTTGATCAGGTTGAATGAAAAATAGTAAAAAGACAAAATAACAGGAATCACTAGTGATTCAAGGGAATCGTAGGCGATTGAGGTAATCGCTAGTGATTATGAGAAATTAGATTAGTTTTTAAAACAAAGCCAAAATTAATGATCTAACTTTCAATTTCACCAAAAACAAATTATTTGTAACATATAAAGGAACTATAAGCAAGAACATACCTAATTATAGTGCTTTAAAATGAATAAAACAAAATATTTTACCTTGTCGAAGGGTGAAGGGTGAGAACGAGTCATTTAACAATGACTCGGATGTTCTGGCAGCGTGACATTGTAGTGTGTTGATGTTGAAGACTTGAATGCCTGGTGGATTGATAAAATGACAGAATATACCTGCAAAAATTGTGGATTCGTGATGCAAAATGAGGTCTGAGAACTTATACGTATAAGTCATCGGTGATCGGGTAAATCGCTAGCAATTTCGGTGAAATCTTAGTTATACTAGAAACCGAATGATTTCCTTCTATTTTCCATTCCAAAGGATGGGTTTCGAGTTTGTTTGATGTGGTGGAAGTTAAAAAGCATGAGATAACCTACTTGGATGTGGGGAGGAGTTAGATTTTAGTATATTTGATTAGTTAAAAATAATAATTTAGGAAGATGATTAGTGTGATTTTAGTAATTTGTTAAGTGACTCGATGAGGTGTTGCGGCGAACTAGATGAGGTGTGAAGGTGAGGTGTGAGGGGATAATATCCATTTATATATTTTAATCATTTAAATAATTATTTTAGACTTTAGAATTATGATAGGATAAATTAATTAAAAGTAGGATGATATAATAAAGCTTAAGCAAGTGTGTCATTTTAGTCATCGACTTGTTTAAGTTCCTGGGGCACAAATGTTCATTGTCTACAAAGTGATATACACTTTGGCTATAGGATTCACACACATCTCTCCACATGTCGCATCTCATCATCACTACATATACACGCTCATTGATGAGATCATAAATTGGCTATAAAATACCATTATTTTGTCCTTCCAAGTTACCTTTGAAAGTGGATTTAAATATAATCTAGGAACTTATAGTTTTCTTAAGATATAATAGAGGATATATATCTTGTTCATTCTTTAGAAATATTTTTTTATCTATTTTTTTACTAATCCTATTGATTATTTGGGAAAAGATGCAAATTCTTGTGTATGTAGACCATAAAGGAAAGATAATGCTAGTATTGGGAAAAGTGGAATTGATCATGGGTGGTATATCTAAAATTAAATATTATTTCATATTCGGTTTTCTTTTGAAAAATTATGCAAGTTCAAAAAAATAATTATCTCAATCCGAGATCGCGTGCAAAATTTATAGTTGTTTTAAGTTAGCTCTGAACTCACATATTTAGTTTCGGAACTCACAAATTTAGTTCCAAAACTCACGGATTTAGTTCTGGAACTCATAGATTTAGTTCCAGAACTTACAGATTTACTTCTAAAACTTACAAATTTAGTTTCAAACTTGCATCAATCAAATAACATGTAATTCTAGAACTTGCAATTCATATTTTTATATTTTCAAGCAATTAAAACAGTGGACAAAGCTGCAAGGTATAGAATGTTAATTTGTTCCGGAACTTTCAATTCATAGATAAAGAAGATTTAGTTCTAAAGTTGCATATTTAGTTCCGTAACTTGCATAAAAGGAATGACAACTTTAGTTCTGGAACTTGCATAAAAGGAATGACAGCTTTAGTTCCGGAACTTGCATCAAAGGAATGATAGTTTTAGTTTTGAAACTTGCATAAAATGGGAACTATGAATAATTACAGAATCCAATGAAAATATGAGAGAGGTTTTTTTCATAGCAATGTGATTAACAAAAACCTCATTTATATTTTCTACAGGTATTACCAATAAAGAGAAATCTAACTTTTAGTGCGCTGCAGTCTGAGGAAAAAGTGTATCAAATGAGCACTAAAAGTTCCATAAATAGAAACAGAAAATTCAAATGAAAAATATGAGAGAGGTTTTTGTTCATAAAAATGTTTTTAACAAAAACATCATTCAAATTTGCTACAGGTTTTACCAATGAAGATATATCTAACTTTTAGTGAATTGCAGTCCGAGGAAAAAGTGTATCAAACAAGCATCAAAGTTCCACAATCAAAAACAACAAAATCAAATGGAAAATCCGGGAAATATATTTGGTCGAACTAATTTTTTGAGGAAAATCCTCCCAATAAAGTAGAGGAATAAAATCATTGTGATTCTTGTTACCAAAAAGCAAGGAGAAGATTTGGGAGCAAATCTTCCTAAAATAAGTGAGATAAGACTTTGACTCCAATAATATATCTCTCTCCATATTTTGTGGAGATGGAGATCTTAGTTGTTAGGATTAGAATAAAGATAAGATCATATTGTATCTCCCAAAATAAGGAGTTGGTTGGACGCATAAATTATAAATGCAACCTTCCACACTCATATATGTAATTTTTCTCTCAAGAAATAAAGATTTGTTCTTTCTTTCCAATCTTTTGAAGTAAATTTATTCTAGCAAGTTTTGAATTAAAAGTATGAATTAATTCCTCTTCCAAGGAATGAGTTGGCCACTCATTCCAAGGAATATGGATCAATGTGTTAATGTTTGTTTCTTTATTTCTGTAGTTTTCCTTTTGTTGTAAATTTCTATTTTTATGTTATGTAATTTCTTTTGTGAACTTGCAGTGTCTTTTCCTCTTTCCTTTATTTTCAATTCAACAATTTCCTTTATGCAAGTGTGTTTACATTTCTACAAGTTTGATTTCATTTATGCAAGTGTGCCTTTATATTCCTACAAGTGTGATTTCCTTTATGCAAGTGTGTTTACATTTCTGCAAGTGTGCCTTTAAATTTTTGCATGTGTGATTTATTTTATGCAAGTTTGGATTGTGTTTAAAGGAGATGCTTTCCAAGATCTTCTTCTCTTAATGCATACAACCTTCGGACACCAACCTGGATTGACATTATTAATGACGAGGATTGATAACCCTCATCACTCATCATAATGCGCTAGACACAACAAGCACTACTTAACCATTTTTCGATGATGCACTCTCGCTACGGTTCATTCTAGATCACGAGTGGGAAAATAATGAACATCATTGCATACACTTCCATGCAATCGGGGCACATTGCTCTTATCATTCCATCTTACATTCCATTCCATCCATCCACAACATATTTCATTGTCTTGGGGGAATTTACTCTTGCTTGCTACTATTTTGCATGATCACTTTACTACAAATGTTAGATTAATTTCTTATATGTCATCATCTACATCATACACACATACACATTAACACCTTTGTTTAGTTTGATCGCAGATATAGGAATCTTACATGTGGCATGGATAATAGGCTTCTACCCTTCCTATACTATTTGTTGCGGGCATCCACACTCGTCTCATCCAGTGTTATTGTTTCATTATGTACTTAGCATCTTACATTGTTTGATCATAAATGCTTTGACATATTTGTTATTTCTCTAACATGCTAATGGGTGTTCTATGTGTAGTAGTTATTTTTCAGATTACATGTTTCCATGACAACTTGTTTGTTTGTCTTTACTTGTCTTCTTTATTTGTCATCAGTATGCGGGCTTTGCCCTATGCTTGTGTGCACACTTGCTTTTTTTTTACGGCCATAATGGCCTTGCATGTCTTGTGACATCGTGAGTGATCTCCCATATTTGCAGCCTCGCTTTGTACAAATTTACTTGCTTTCTTGCGGGTTTATATTTACTAAAATATTTGTGTAGCTTACACATATGTTTTCTATACGTATGTATTGTTTTCTTTACACTTGTTTGCTTCACTCTTCATGCTCTATGCTTCATGATCTATATTTCTAGTACACATTTTCAAACCATCTCAAATGATGCATGTAGACACCTAAAATTCACTTACACTATTTTGATACTAAAATTGCATTAATTATCATTTTTCTCATCATTTCCATAATAATTAGTACTTTTCTGCTAATTATCTAACATTCCACTTATTATTTGTTAATTAACGACCTTTCGTTAGTTGTAATCCACTTCTAAGTGATTAATTAAACATTATTATTTAATTGTGCCTTCTATTTTAATCAATAAACCCTTTTAATGCTAAAATCCCTTCTTACATCCCCCGAATCATGCTAATTTTCCTCTAAATCCCCTCTAAATAACTTCTAAAAGCTTATCCCTACCTATTAATTAATCACATTTGATTAATTAAACCCCTCTCAACTCCCATAAAGTGCACATCCTTTATTAAACATGCATATCCTTTGTATTTTCTCTTTGGGATTTATCCCACATCCACCAAAGTGCCAGCCTTTCCCAAATAGGAAAGCTATATAAGGAATCCTCCCTCTTCCCTTTTTCCTACACCTAATTTTCACCAAGAAAACTATAGGCATTTTGATTTGAGCCATTCTCCATTGTTGGAAATAGCTTCTCCATCTTGCATCCATTCTCTCAAATTGAGGAGCATGGGAAGATCCAAAGATGGCCTTGTAGCCATTTCTTGGTGAGATCTCATCCTCAATTCTTGAGGAAAACAACACCAATTTGATTGCTAGGTGATCTAATTAGGTTCATTCTTTAGATAGAAATCATAAAGAGTAGAAATGGATTAGCATTTAATGGTTTTTTAGTCACAAAATCATGCACTTTAGGCATTATTTAGCTTGATCTCATACTACTATTTAGAAGGTTTTTAAGTAAAGAAAGTACTAATTAATCCCACCTTTTGGCCATCTTGTTTTACTATTTATTTATTCAATCCCACACATATTTGCATACATGCCTAGTTGTTTTGGCACTTTCTCATCATTTTAGCCTAATTCGGGCACCCATGCCTCAACCGGGTGCCTGGTCCTACCTGGGGTACCCCGATCCATTTTCTACTTTCCTGCCTCTATTTGGGCCCCTTCTAACTATTTTTCATTCTTATCTTGTCCCTAGTCATCCATGTTAGGATTAATTATGAAATTAGAGCAAGATAACCTTATAAATATAAAGTTATGAGACCATAATGAGGGTCCTAGCGTCACTTACTACTATCACTCCATCTAGAGTTACATCCATTGCATCACTTGCATCCACATACTTCCATGCATCAATGCTAAGAGATTTTCATCAACACACACTTCATAGGGGAGGGATTATATTCTATTCCATGCACACATACTATTACATTTTCTATATTTAGTTATTGTTTGCTACTTCACAAATCATGACCGACAAGCAAAGAGCACCTAGTGCATTACATGCACACACACACCAGAAATACATTTGGGTCTGAAATGTAGTGCAAGGATCAGGGCTTAGTAAGCCCACTTTGTTGTGGAAGCCGAGGTCATCCTACTCATTCATTAGCATATTTTATTTTTTAGGGTTTTGATACTTCTTTTATCTCTTGCAGGTCTTCAACTTCATCTTACTATATTTGGCACATTCGGATCAGTTCAACAAATCCAAGTGTGAAGCGAAGGTTATAGATCATCTTCCGACCTAGGAAGAACTAGGTTCTGAGATTTTTTAGATACTAGAGCACTTATTCTGCCATACCAGCTTCCCCTGGGCACCCTAGTACCCTCCTAAGCACTCAATTCTACTCGATCTTCTAGATCCACTCTTTTTGGGTCCACTATGCATCCGTTCCAGTTCAAGAATCTTTATTCAAACTTGCAACACTCAAATAAAGTCACCTATAACCAATTGAGTTCATTCCTTACCTTCCTCTTACATATTATTGTTTTATTTCTACTAGTTCAGTCATTTTAATCAATTTTAGTCACCGCATATTACTTTAGTGCATTTATTTACAAAGTGTTCATGTCCTCCTAGATTAAATCAACTATCAATATTATATTTCCCCATTTTAGTAAATTATAACTAATCGTGTTTTATCATGTTTATGCATTGAAGAAGTTTTTTTCCCTTAAGCTCTTATCTTGATGGTTCTATAGTAGATTTGGATTTGGTTTGAAACTACTTGGTGTTAGTTTCTTTCCATTAGCATGAAAATTTTATTATGTTCACATTTGGAACGCCCTACGGGACTTACTCCATTTTCCTAAGCATTTGATTTCAAGCTTTGTTAGTTTTGTCTCAATTTTGGATAACCCTTATTATGCATATGTTAAATAACTTAAATTCCTTGATGTATTTTGTTAACTTTACATGTGTTGAGTCTCTCTTGTAGGTGCAAAGGAGATTGCTTATTGTTAATTTTAGGCTACGATGGTAAGTTTTTGACCTTTTTGAGTTTTTAGTTAGAATCATATATTCATGACATCATTCCAATGCCCTGTGTAATGGTTAGGATGCCCTACACTACTATCATAAGCCAATTTTTAATGTTGAATGGGTTACATTAGTGTTACTTAGGACCGCATTACTTTGTGATGCTTTTTTCTCACAATTTCTTCTTTGTTGTGACCCATGCTAGTGTGAACCCCTGCGCTATCGCTTCACTAGCCACAAAAATTTCATTATATGTTGCCGCTTTATTTTTTTCCTAGACTCGTGTTAGTGTTACTAGGGGTGCGTATATGTCTCTCTTCCCATGCTAGTGTCGGTTTGTTTGCTCTCGGTATGAGTTTTGTATCGAGACTCACATTACTATGTTATGGGCCACATATTTGTCACTAGGTTTGTTTTAATGGTTGTGTTATATTTGAGAGGCTCGTGTTTGTGTGCTCTGTTAAAATTTGAGCTCTTTTTTTTTAGGCTTTGTAGGATTTTTTATTTGATATTTATAACATTTTACATGTTTTTTAATGTTAACTTTTGTTTGCATGGTGTTTCTAATCATTTCTATGCTAACTTGTTTGATTATCTTTAAATGAATTTTGTGCTTTCATGTCTTACGATATATTTACATATTCTCTTCCTTCAAACCTTTTAGGTGATCTTGGGAATCAGAAACAAACCTAGGCCTTCTTGAATTTACAAACACTTCATTAAATTCATGGTTAAGGGAATGAACCAAAAATTTTAAAACGAGTTGCCTAATTATTTGAGTTACAACTTTTTCCATTTTCAATATAGTTGGGTTACTTGTTGTGTATGCTCTTCTCTTGTGTCTTAGGATGATCTTGAGAATCAAAAACAACATTTAATCCTCTTTCATGATGTTTTGATCTTATGGAAAACTATTAACCTTCGCGTGTAGGACCAAATAATCACTTGTCAAAGAATCAAGATCTAAATAAGTACTAATAAATTTGATGTAGGTTTCCAACGGTGTGCAAAACCACATTAAGTTTAAAATATAAAAACACACCACTATTCAAAACACTATATTTGTAAGTTTGGTTAAGAGCTATGGCTCAACCACTTTAAACTAGGGGAAGTATCTTGGCATAAGCCATAAAAATAATTGTGAGGATTACCCCAGGAACCCCAAAGTAGTCCACACCTTGAGGGAATTGGTGGATGAAATAGGAAGTGCCCTGTTGATCAAAGAATACTTATCAATGACCACACAAGGAGTCCATGCAAGATACAAGGCTAGGATTGAAGGGGCGGAAGGAAAAGAAGGACTCGTGCGTAGAGAAGGCAAGTTCGGATTTCGTGACTTAGCTGATTTTCATCATAAAGATCTATTTTTGGAAGATGGCATGCGGAACACACAAATGAAGTTGTAACATCCCCATTTTAAGATACTAGAACAAGAGAATTTTTTTTTTTATGATAACGTTCTCTGTTATGAATTATAAAATTCAAATGCACGTTCAAGTTTTAATAATTGTTCTCTGCCCAAACAACACAGTTTGGATCACACAATTTCTTTTTAAAACTAATGTTCCTTGTTCGCATATTTACAATATGGAACGCACATTCAATGCCATTCAATCCTATAACAGATTCTATATGCTGTTGTAAATGACTCGAGGAACTGTTGATCTTCCATTTTCATGGCTCAGAGTTTCATCGATCCTTCATTTCATGACTCGGCAACAACCGATCCTTCATGTTCGTTTATGCATAGTATATTATATATACCAGTTCTCTTAACCGTTTTCGATTATCGAAGTGATCCATTTAAGAATCCTATCTGAATATCTGTTACTGATATTCATCTGACATCCTGCATCTTAAATTAAGTGATAAGGACAACGTAACCAGCACTTGCGATACTTTGGCCAAAGATTTTCACATGCTTTGCATGATCATATTCCTGGATGTGATACACATCAATGGAATACGTCCTTCACTTCACTTCACCTGTTATCTAGAATGGTCTTTCCTGGTTCCTACCAGTCCTCTCGATTTAAGGTCAAATTTAAACTTCCAATTTCCAACTAGTAATATGAACGAATATAGGAAGGCACTCCTGGTAACTAAAGATACGCAAACATACGGTGTCGTTCCCCACGACTCCATGTGTCTAGTTATCTTTAGTATCCCGGAGTCACTCCGTATACCTGATCATACTCCTATCCCCTGCCAAGAACTTCACATTCAGCCTATGTATTCTTGATGTTTTAATTCGGGAGGGCATTGCAATATGTCAGCTATAACATTGTGTCGTCATGAAGACCCCATCTTCATGAAGACTCCTTGCTGTAGCTGGCGTATGTCAATGTCCTACGGAATCCTTCCATCGAGAGTACACATCCTGCTCAAGTGATTTGATATGATCTTAATGTTTAAAAATCAACTTTCAGCAACTATGCTGATCCCTTTATCCTCGTTCCTGCATATACTGTATATAGCTAAGAGAGACTAAATACGTCTTCTAGCTTACATGCATCTTCTTCGCATCAAGGGTTGCATTTTCTCTACTTGGTTCTCTTCTTAATCATTAGATTAAGCAGCCCGTTACCGATGGATGTGATAAGTTTAACCTATTAAACTTAACCAAGATTTTCCAAATCTGTAACTAAATTCAGAATTCTAGCTTATTAGACGTCATTTAAACGAGGTCTAATTCCCAATAAATGTGTTCATTTATTCTCCTTAACATTACATAGTTAAGGTCCATTAGTTATGGATATACTTATCTCATATCCTTTATTCTTAATTTAACATATGAGGTCATTAATGGAGTTCGAAGGCGAAGTTCGATTACTCTCGGTTAATTGATATTCCTTAGCTTCCGAGCTAATCCTGAATACCCATCGCTTATGGAATATTATTCTTCCTAATCCTTTCTAATGTCAATTAAGAATTCATCTTTACCCAAGTATGAACTAATTGCATATTTTAACTTTGCATTAAGGTAAGAATAGATATCAATTCCCATTTAGCATTCATGAATAACATTATATTCCCAATTTAGTCAACAATATCAAACCGATATGATTATTAAAATATCACACTTGTATTTGTATTCATCAATTCATGTCATAATCCATACATTTTCCAATCCAACTGAATGGACATTGTTTACATAAAACATCATTACAACTCATAGATAGAAGAATATACTTTCTTCTTTTTACAACTCCTCAAAGAGGAATAAAAGTAAACAAATACAATTCATCTTCAACCAATCAAGAAGCATCAGAAAACAGCCATGTCTTCATTCTAATCAAATTCCATCTGCAAAATGTTTTGCACGGGTCAGTTCATGAACTAAGCATATTAAGCACTTATCATTAAAATGAGGTGCTTCAACTAACTATCTCAATAAAAGAACCCTACTTTTATGAAACGACAGTAAGACATCAATCGAGAAATAGGCACCCAAGAATGATCAGCAAGACAACTGAACCATCAATATACCATCACAATCAGCCAAAGAACTCGTTGTTCTATTTCCCACATAACTATTACAAATTCCAGGTTACAATATTTGTAAAGTTTAGGAGTACAAGTAGCATATTGCTGATATAACATACTGTTATCCTTTCCACATCTTTCATTTATAATAAATTCAAAGGGTAAAACTAACTGAAACGTAAATCCATTACTTTCCTTTCAGTTCATGCATCACATTAGATTCCAAGCAATCACGCACAGATGAGAAAGTGAACAACAATGCATATAGTTGCTCATATCTAAGCACTACAAAATTCGTTAATAATGATTACAAATTTCCAACTGTATGAAAGAAGAAAAGATCATTTTCCAAGTCATTCATCCACATTACTATCTCCTTCCTCATGACTGTCCTAAAAATGGAATCCAAACGAGACACAAATCAAGATAACAGTTCAGAGTGAAACTTACAAAATCCATTCGGAATTCACTTTCCGTCAGCAAGAGTAATTTCATTCATAATCAACTTTAAATGAAAACAAGGAAGAATTTATCGTCCTTATCAATACTTCATTTGAATCGGGCTCATATGAATACCCAAATACCGGTTAGTACAACCTCGTACTTATCATAGAGTAAATAGTATAAGTATGCATACTATGTATTTACTGTACTAGAAGAGCCCATACTTTCTTCACTGTATTGTAAACTAGATAAACAGTTATACAATCATGCAATCAATTATTCACATGATTTCCTAATTCTATGAACGCATTCCGTTCAAAATAAAATTTATTCATTGCTGTTACCTACAGCAAGACCAATCATAATGCTATTTCCAGAATTCAAACAGCCAAAAGAGAAGAATTCGTTCCTTTAACTATTCAAATAAGAAACAATCATTTTCTTCAACTCAACAAGAATTATTCATGCCGATTTCATTTTTCCTTGAATGACAGTGCAAAGATCAGAAGACCACACGAAAACATTCAAAATTTCCGTTTGTACAGAAAATAACAGTACTCAGAAAACCATCTAAATGCCACTGTAATTTTTTTGTCAAATTGAACTTAAAACGTTCATCAAAACCAAATTACTGTTTCATTTGAATCAAAAACAGCAGAAGAAGAAGAATTTGTTTCCCTATAATTTCAGTAAGAGACAATCAACTTCTACAAGGAATTAAAACACCCCATTTCGTGTTTACCTTACCAGGACAGTTCAATTCGTAATGACAGTTGAACAATCGTTCATAATGAACAGCAACTCACATAGTCTGAACCGTTTAAATTTAATATAACATAAACAATGAATACCCCATGCAATTTCTTCCTTGCACAGCAATCCAAATTAAAAATGCGTTTTCACAAAGACAGCCCGAACTAAAAGGTCGAACAACATCAATGAAACACAACAATCATCTAACCCCCTCAGCAAGAATCAACATGATTTATTTAATGCACAGAATACAAGTCAAGCTTGTTTTCACGACTACAGTCCGAGCCGTATGATCAAGTCATTTCCATACAACACAACACAACCAACCTTTCATCACAGCAAGAAGGACTGTAATCATTCATATGTTCAGAAGAGAAAACAATTTCTTTTCCAGCTTCCACGATTACTCAAAATCGTATTCATCCATTTACATAAAAGAAGAAACACAACAATAATTGTATTACTAGCATATCCTTCTAACCGAGTTCGCATTGCTCAGATAAAACTCGAAAACCCATCCCTTAAAGTTCAAAAAGAAATGTTATTCCCTTTTAATCCCGAAACAGCAGAAAGAAAAAGAAAAGTCTTATTTCTTTTAAGCAAGAAAAAGAAAGAAACAACAAAAACGTGTTACC
The DNA here is from genome assembly GCA_018340775.1 of Taxus wallichiana var. yunnanensis. Classification (NCBI taxonomy): domain Eukaryota; kingdom Viridiplantae; phylum Streptophyta; class Pinopsida; order Cupressales; family Taxaceae; genus Taxus; species Taxus wallichiana. The sequence goes on from CM031234.1 coordinate 350,366,920, forward strand.
ATTTCTTCCCTCAAATCAAATTCGTATGCTCATACAAAACCCAATGTTGTATTCATCATAATCAAACACAGCAGAAGAGAAAGGATCTATTTCCTTTTTAAAAGAAATTTCAGTAAAGGATACGACTTCATACAACTCGCACCTCCAGTACAGTATTATCACAGAAGTTCAAATATCAAAGAACAATTGCTCGACACTGTAAGACAACTCCTATTGTCTATTCAAACTTCATCATTCAAGTTCGTAAAACAAGAGAACGATTATACAGTGATGAGAACAACACATGCTGCCTGTCTTTTTTGTAAATGTAACCATTAACAGAGAAAAATACCCAAAACGTTATTCTCCAAACTGTCAAACAAACCAACACAGCATGGAGATATTCCATTCAAAGAAAATGCAAAGACAGATCAACACAACAACGCAAGAAACGATTCCACTCATATCATTTCAAACAAGTACAGAAAAATCGAATAAACCCAAAACCCAAGAGCAGGGTTGTTTTAATGAGACGTTTAAACAAAGCAAGTATTTTTAAAGAGAAGGGCTTAACATGCCTGAAATTTCTTTTCCAAAACTCGAAGAAAACTATGTTTGCAGAAGATATTTCCTTCCACGGCGACAGCAAGAACTTCCCAACAATCCTTTCCTCTTCAGGCTCAGCAACAGCCTCCAATTTCCCAAAGAACAGTGATAAATCCAAAGAAACTGGTTCGACTGAACCAAACAAAAAAACAAATGCAGAGCAACTTCACAAAGTCCGAATCGACACAATGAAAAATCAAATTTCCCTCATACACTTTCCAAGGCGAGCTGGTCGCGAGGACCAAGAACACTTAATGCATTAAAGGCTCTACCTTTTTCCAAATTTCTCACGCCACCGCCAACTTGAGTCAACTCTCTAAATTTCAAATTTCACATGCAAAACCAAATTTGGTTCCATCTCCAAATAGATACCTCTCGCCACTTACTCCGCCCGCTAAATCGGCGCCGTCCATGTATGGACCCCCATTAAATGCCATTGAATACCCTTCATCCTTATCCTCTCCCTCTAAGGGTCTCAATGCGTCCCCTTTAGGTTAGGATTAGTTTAGGATGTATATTAGTGTTCAACCTAGGTCATAGTTTAGTTTTAGGTTATTAGGACTTAGGTTTATTTCTCTTTTTTTTTTTTTATTTTTATTTAAAAATCCATTAGGATAGTAGTTTAGGATGCATGTTAGAACTTAGGATTAGCTTAGGGTTTAATTCCTACCAACCACTAACACTAACCAACCTTCACCTTCAGCCTTCCAACCGACACTCACGTTAATGCAAAGTGCAGACGCGTTTTGTCCTTTGTTTCACATGCCGAAGCCACCCGTGTCCGACATTTCTTGCCTCACGAGGTCTCAAGTTCGACAAAGATCACAGGTTCAAGAATTGAACCTTTGTCGTTGGCATTTATGTGCCAAAGCAGCTCATACTGCAATCAAAGCGCCGCACATTTATATCAACCTCTGGTTCGGTTCAAGAGTAAATCGACAAAGCAAACACAAGAAGACCACAACGCATACTTTGGATCAATGGAATTGATTCAAGGTGTGTTTGTCAATCAGCAAGGAGAGTTTAGCAAGTATACGACAATTTTTTGTCACGTCAGCAAACACACAAGCATAATAACTACTCATTCTCCCATGCAACAAATTATAGCATGCAAGAATCCAAGTTAGAAACACATTCTCTTAAGATCGAACATATCTTAACATGTTTGGATTCATTTCAGCAGTTATAATAGTATGAAAAATATTCACCAAGATAACTTACAAAATCAGGGTGTTATAGAAGTAGTGACACGTGCACCATGCATTGTCTATATTTAGAGGAGCGGTTCAAAGCGTTTATGCATGGAGATAAGCTAGGAATAGGATGGTTACTTCAGTTATCTCAGTAAGAGGATCAGTAGATAGCGTACTTGCATGTGTGGCTATAATTGTAAATGGCGTATGGATAATAATAGCATGTGACCTATTTCTTGAGTAGTTAAGTGGTGAAGGGAAATTCCCACCCTACATATATATGTGTCTAGATAGTTTTGGGAAAAAAGGGGAGAGAGATAGATATATACGTGTGCTTGTGATAGAGAGATCGGGGGAGTGGTGTATGTATGTATCATATACATACACATCTTGATATAAATTGATATTACTATAAGGAGATTCTATATTTATTTATAGATGGAAGATATTGGTTGAATCTAAGTAGCATTCTGTGTAATCGAGTAGTGCATGTTAATGATTCAATCATGATTACTGTTTAAGCTTGTTCTTTCATTGATCTATGAGTAGCATGCACTATAGAATGATGGATTAGTTATGAATCTTTATGTTTCTTCTTTCATCATGTTAACATCCTATTACATCAACCCTAAAGAGGGACTGGTACCTTTGCGCACTTTGGGTGAGTGCTCACCAAGGCCGAGTGATGTGCCAAATGCGACTAGGGTGTTATCTTGCAAATTCTAGGCTACCTCATTGGTTCCGTTCCTGGACCTCTTTTTCAGCTTGTTATTAGGATGGTTTGCGATGAAGACGTGACTTGGAGTAACTCTAGGAAGTATTGATGAATGGATACACGATCTAGAGGAAGAATATGCACGATGGTTTAGCGGTGGATTTGAGTTTAACGCACGTACTTGGGTAGAACATAGCTCATTATCAGTATGATAGTTTATATGAGAGATTTTTCGCTATCTTTCTAGTAGAACTATACGAATGGTTTATCGCTTATGCATCTCGGTGGAATTAGGGGTATTACGCCTTGTTTGGACACAGGAATAATTCTAGGCTCTATATGATGCTGATTTGATTTGGACTCGTGCGGTGAATATGTGGTTTCGTGGTGTTCTAAATAGTTATATTCTGGAGTATTCAATTTCGACGTACTCGTGCCCAAAGGTAGCTGAATTCTAGTTTTTGTGATATCCAAGAGGAACATATTTGCACAAGATTCCACCGGTGATCAAGATCTTGATGGAAACTTTGAACTCGGAGAGTAAACCTATCGCTAACTAAACTTCTCCATGCACGAAGGTAGGAACAGGTTTGGTGTTAAGATGGCAGACCTAGCGGTAGAAAAGTAGAGAGAGGAAATGTGGCTTCAGTATAATGAGGCACATGAGAGGGAAATAGCGAAGTAATGTTTCGTCATGCAGAAAGTATGGCATTGAGGAGAGAGCTGGCTCGGGAAGGGTTTACGGCTCACGTAGAAGACGTGGAGCAAAAGCAGCACGAACTCCCCCATCTTGGAAAGCATGATAGATATCCCTTCTTTGTATCGCATGGGAGTGCGCCAGCAGAGACTACTTGGGCCGTAGGCACGCATCTTAATCCACCTGATGACCTAGCCTTTGCACTTAATTTTTCACTATCTAGTACGACAAGTAATCAGCAAGCTAATTTGGGAAGTAGGAAATCGGGAGTAAGTCAAGGATCAATTACATCAATGGCAGGAGACAGATTTGATTCAATGTTATATGGAGGGGCATTCTTGGGTGGGTCATCCACATAGAATGTAAGCACACGTAATATACGACTCACCTCCTGGAAGTGGAACTGTTTCATAGACTATAGGGGTTCTATATAGTACTACCGTTTGTCGAACACGAGGAAGTACATCTACAAGTCCTACTCCAACTATGGGTGGAGGATCATGAGGTATAGGTGGTTCTAGTTCGGTGGATCTAGTGGTTCGGAAGGTAGAGGGAACCCAAAGGGTTCTCAATCGTGTGGTCAAGGCTGCAAGTGCAATAACCATAGAATATCTACATGGAGATATCTCTTCATCTCCCGGAGTATAGAGGTATAGAGGATGCTACCAAAAATGTGCATATGTGTGAAATCTTGTGGCGTGCTAAAGGGATTATAAATTCAATGAGCAAAAGGCAAGTCAATTCGCTACTACATTATAGGGCGTACATATAGCTGGTATAAGAAGTTTGACCCTAATTAAAATTGTGTGGATTATGCGGATTGAGGGATGCTTTCTTGAAAGAGTTCCATATTCCCGAGTTTGAGAAAAAGTGTATAATCGTGCTCAAAGATATCAAGCAAGGCACTACCGAGAGTGTACATGAGTATGATGCCTACGTTAAGACACTTTTATCTAAGTTGTCTTATGATATCCATGCTAGCCATGCACAATGGTTCGTTGGAGGATTGATTACACCTTTTAGGAGGGCACTATCGCATAAGACATACAATACTGAGACTGCGCTTAAGCACTTGGAAGTAGATTTGCATGTTGAGGTAGTTAGGAGCATTGACAACTGGCGTTAGTTTGTTTCTAGAGGCACGATCAAAGCTATGGCAAAGCGGTTAGAAAATTTGTCAAAGCAAATTCAACACATGAAACATGCTCACAAATTTGGTGTACAGATTGTGAAGTGGAAGGTCACACCAAGGATAGTTGTCCTTGCCGATCTGTACGCTCGTTACTGTTGGACTATGAAATTTTCCACTTGAATCATGATGCTAGCCAATGTCATTTGTTACAACGCATGATCAAGAAGAATGTATCTTGCTTTTACAAGATTTGTAAGTCCACGACCCATGATACTGAGGATTGTCAGTTGATTGGTTAGATCCAGGATGCTATAGACATTGGAGTATGATAGACAAGTATAACAGATAATTCTAAGGGTAGGAATGAGCACCAGGATTGGGATCATAATCAAACGTGCTATGACAAGAATGAGGGGCGTTTTGAAGGAGGTCGTGGAAGAGGACGTGGTTATCGGGGTGGATATGGAGGACGAGGCTGCAGGAGGAGGAGAGGAGAGTTCCCTCATGGAACATGTTATACGTGTGGATCTCCTTATCACTACAGGCACGAATTTCCTCAAAATAATGCATGTTCTTTTTGCGGGAAGAACCATAGCTATGAAGATTTCCCAGACTTATATGAGCATTTGAGTAAACAGCATAAGCAAGAAAATAAAGGCGCCAAGATGGTTAGAATCTAGCACGCAGTAGAAGATAAATGGATGCCCAACATAATAGAAGGACCAGAGGCATTGATAGTAAATATCACTACACGTGTTGTGAAGATGTGCGCACATGAGATGCATTGCACTTTGCCTATGATCACCAAGGAAGATGTTTTGCATGCGAGGTACCCGGATCCTACTCATCGAAAGAAGTTTACCAGATACCATGGAAGTACTAAGGAATCTTCAGGAGAGATATAGTACCAAAGGATCAAAAGAAAGCATCGAGACAATCAAACCGATATCGATGATCTCGGGAGGTGTGCAAGATGTTGCGCCAAGAGAGCATTATTCCACTATTGGGAAGTTGGTTAAAAGGGAACACTCCGCACGCAAGCCTTGAGACCGAACTAGATTCTACATGCAAATATTCCCCCTGATAGCATTGACTATGATAAAGAGATTACTCTGAATGTTGTTGTGGATGGGTGGCTTTTGAGCAACATAGTAATTGATATAGGCGCGGAAGTAAATGTGCTGACATTAGATTCATGGGTACAAATGGGGAGGCCTCCATTACAGCCATCATCTAATGTGTTGTTCATGGAAAACCGAATAAGGCCACTCCCATAGGAGTGTTGAAGGACACATCTATAACTATACAAGGGGCCAAGTTCATTGGGGATTTTGAGGTATTAGCACTTGCAGAAGTAGACAATTTTCCATCCTTGCTTGGACGCCCTTGGTGTTATGCAAATAATTTTGACTTGAAATTCAATAAGGGGTATGTCAGCTTTGAAAACAAGAAGGAAAGGGTTACTGATACCTTTGACAGATGGGAATTCTACACCCTATGTTGAGCCTCTAAGTGAGGAGGACTTAAACAGAGTTTATGTGCGTGCTATACAGACTCTAGAGGTCAACGAGCCATCAAAAGAAGGCATTCTATACTGGGAGGATTCGCATTCTATTAGTGATACTACGAGTATTTCTTGTGACAATTGGGCTCATGGTACATATGAATTAGTAGGGCTCGAGGTGAAAATTGTGATTGCGTGCAAAGCATGGACTTCGCTCGGTTTGATGAATAGGTGGCACATTAACTTTGTATACAGGACAAAGGATCTTTCTTCCTTTCTCGAAGGCCGTGGAGACGCAGAGGGTAGATCCAGCTTACAAGGAGAGATATGTTAGTATATACACTATGCAGATGACATAGTAGCGCCTTTGGTGGGTAGTCCACAGAGATAATCTTATAAACTAGGAAGAGATTAGAATAGCTTGTGTCTACTGGGTTTATGAGGAAAAATTCAACTACACAAATCTGCACTTATCATGGTGATCAACCCGTTCAAAGATCACATTCAAAGCAGGTGTGAGAGACTCTGGACAGCGAGACAGAAGCATTACCACCTTCACTATGGGTGCATCAATGGTATTCTACTCTCCAAGGATGTACACGCGCTTGGTATGTATATGCAGAACTACATAGAGAAACTGGGAACTGGTAAGATTTGATTGCAGGTATGATCCAAACATTTGATTACTTCTCGACTCAACCTCCTATAAGCAAAGGCATTAAAATTTTCAAGCGCTTAACTATGGGAGATAGTGCAAAATCAGAAGAGCATATTCAAGAATTATTCGAGAGACAAAGTTTGGAGCATGTTTTGAACAAGATGAAGAAATAGACTCCAAACTACTTAAGTGCGCTTGCCTTGAGAAAGAGAAAGGAAAGATGGTCTACATCTTGGATGACGAGAAAGTTGAGAACCTAGATATTGAGAATTCGCACGGGGGTGCGCGAGGTCTTGACAATGCATACAAGGATACGCGTGCCTACCATGAACCCATGAAGACAACGAAGGTGAATATCGGTTCGGATGTTGAGCCTAAGGAGGCCATGATTGAGACTACCGGTCGACTTGGAGGTAGCAAAAATCATCGAATTACTCGAGAGATTATCGTGACTTATTCCCTGTGAGGATATCATGAACTCGAAAGGTGTGCATGAATCACTTGGGGAAATGAACGTCAAACTTAAGGATGGTGCATGGCCGCTAGAAAGAGACCTTACAGGATGAATCCTAATTTGTGTGAAAAGGTAAAATAGGAAATTGATAAAATGTTGAATTCAAGAATTATCAAGCCCTTGATGAGATCAAATGGGTTAGCCCAATGGTGATTAGTATCAAGAAGGACGGACGGATTAGGATATGTGTGGACTACGGGACCTAAATGCTCGCATGTGTCACGTATCCTTTCCGTACGCCATTTACTGAGGAAATACTAGAAGGAGTTGCAGGGTGTGAAATATATTCTTTCATAGATGGATTTTCCGAGTATCATCAGGTTAGGATCACTCAGGAGGATCAAGAAAAGACAACATTTACTATTGAATGGGGTAGTTTTGCCTATACTTGTGATGCCTTTTGGATTGAAGAACGCGCCTGTTGTATTCTTGTGAATAGTTGTTCAGGCATTCAAATATTTTATTCACAACTTCTTACAAGTTTACCTAGATGATTGGATAGATATGGGCTTGTGAAAGACCATTGTGACAATCTGCATTTAATATTTGAACGATGCGATAAAATTGAGTATCTCTTTAAATATCAAGAAGTGCATATTTGTTACACCATTTGGGATATTGTTGGGACATATAATCTGCAAGGAAGGTTTGCTAGTTGATCCACCAAGGTCATAGCAATCATTTTAAGCCCGAACGCACCTACCAAATAAAGTGAGGTACGCAGATTTTTAGGTCATACATGATATTATAGAAAATTTATAAAAGGGTATGCGAATTGTTGCACCCTTAAAAGAATTATTGACGGGAAAAGGTACATTTTATTGGGGAGAACCGCAGAGATCACGTTTGAGATATTTGAAGAAAAACTTACTACCGCACCCATTTTACACTTTCCCTCATTGGATAAACCATTTCATGTACATGTGGATGCTTCGATATGGCCATTGGCGCTGTGTTAGCTCAACCTAGCAAAGGAATTATAGATCATCCAATTTGTTTTGTTAGTAGGAAGTTGACTCCTGCTGAAAGAAATTATACAACTACAGAGCGCGAAGCTTTGTCAATGATTTATGCATTATACAAGTTTCGACAGTACTTGTTAGCCACACCATTTTTGTTTTATACAGATCATATGGCATTGAAGTACTTAGTAAACAAGCCAGTTTTACATGGGTGCATATGTAAATGGGTACTTATTTCAAGAATTTGACTTCACAAACAGTGGTGAAGCCAAGGGAAAAGCAATTCTCGACTGCAAACCATTTATCTAGAATCAATTCAAAGTGGGAGGATGCACAGATAATTGAAAAAATAATGTCCGATACATAGTTATACAGTTACAATGCACGCCCATGGAATTAGAAGACAGATCTATTTTTCTACGAGTAGGTGTGGCACTTAGAAGGAATGAAATCATTAGAAAAGAAGCAGCTTGCTATACACATAGCACCGTTTATGTTAATCAAGGTGACTCTATACAAGTTAGGCAAAGATGAAGTATTATGGCGTTGTGTGTTAAAGAATGAGCGCAAGGATATCATGGAAAAAGCTCATTGTGGTATTGTAGAGGCCATTATGCAGATGATGCGACTATCGTGAAGATCTTAATTGTTGGATTATGGTGGGAGACACTATATAAAGACCAAAGCCTATTACAAGGCATGTGATCATTGTCAATGCCAAGGAAAACTAGGGCAAAGAGATGAGATGCCTTTGTGACCAATTACTAGTGCTAAACCATTTGAGAAATGGGCCATTAACTTTATAGGACCTATTTTGCCCGATACGCGCGCATGATGGATCATATTATATCATTACTTGCATGATTATCTCACACAAGCGGTGGGCGAAGCAAGACTTACCAAAGACTGTCACGACAACTACAACAGCTAGGTTTCTATGGGAGAATGTTCTTACATGATATGGATGTCCTCTAACTTTGACAAGTGATAGAGGTACACACTTTTTAAATGAGACAATCTGGATCCTATTAGATGAGTTTATGGCTACACACCACAAAACTACACCTTACCATCCTCAAGCAAATGGAACTGCTAAGGCTTTCAACAAAATTTTGGGCTAGACTTTGAAAAAAATATGTGATGTTGGAAGAAAGGATTGGGATGATAAGGTGTCAGTTGTGCTTTGGGCATATCAAACAACTTACAAGAGATTGAACAAAGCCACGCCGATTCAATTGGTGTTTGGCACAAAATTTGTTCTTCTTATAGAGTTTATGTTACCTTCTTTACGCATTGTGCGCTTAGCGGTCTAAATGATGAACAAAATGTTAGAGAGCGTAGTGAAAAGATGATTCAACTAGATGAGTGCCGCGTCATAACACGGTGGAGTCGAAGTAGAAAATGCCGTAGAAAGCATGGCATGACAGAAACATAAGAGATAAGAAGTTTGAGATTGGAAAAATGGTTCTTCTTTATGACTCAAAGTTCTTGCGCCATCCAGGCAAGCTCAAAGTACATTGGTTGGGGCCGTATGTTATCACTTCTATACTTGAATCAGGTGCATGTTAGTTAGAAGCACTTGATGGAACACGGCTACCTGGTTACTTTAATGGGAGTAGGTTGAAGCCATACTATAAATAAGTCTTCTTGGTATTTGTAATAAGGCAGTTTTCCATTTAGTTTAGGTTTTCAATTCAAGATTTCCTTAATGTATTTCCTTCATTGTCATATGCTTTTTCAATTTCATTTTTGTTGGTGTAATAAGTTCTCTTGCACGCATGAAGCTAATTATTGTCTAAAGAATGATTATGCGCATAGGACTGCACATGCTTTTAGTGTGGGGTGGTTGGCATCATCTAAGAAAAAGGCTTTGGGACTTGAAAAGTGAAAGGAATAAGTTGCTACATGTGTGCTTTAAAGAATATTGCTTCTCAAAAGGTGACCAAGGATGAAGATGGATGAAGGAAAAGTATAATGTGAGATAACCGAGGCCATAATAGCTACCAGAAAAGGTGCAAGGTGACGAGGTACTCAAGCGCATGAGCACACATTGAGAGAAGTCTCGTGACCGGAGGGTAGTAAGGCGCACTAGAAGGTTATAGCTAGGTGTAAAGATGTGCCGCGTATGAACGGATTTGGTCAATGAATGAAGGGATATTTAGTAGGTGAGGAGAAATAAATGCATCAAAATTTGAAAAAATTATATAAGGAAGGGATGCGGATTCATTTTTACCATTGCAGTAACTAAGAGTATTTGAGAGAAGAGCCAAGTGCGAAGAGCCGAGTGATTGATTTAAGGTGTGAAGGGTGTGAAATCAAGCGTGACAACCAGATCTGTGCTATAAGAAGCTTGTGTCCCCGGTGGTGAAGGGTTTGAGCGAAGCAGGGAGACAGAAAAGAGTTAGGTTACAAGGTTTCCACCTAGGGCATAATTGAATCGAGCTAGGGTTTGATTTGCAAAGTTGCGAGGGTTAAGAGGAGACATTTGCAAGGTATGCAATGGCAAAGAAAATAAAATAAGAAGGTGGTCGTTGAGGAAGAAGAGATGGCACCCGAAAGTCATTTTTGGAGATGTTATACCCGTAAGGAGTTATTGTTGGCCAAGAGTGGGATTCACCCATTAGAAAGAGAAAAGTGAGTGAATACAATCACAAGACTTTGGAGAACAAGGAGCTCGATTCCTTGCTCAATGATAGAACAAAAAAATGCACGGCAGATAACATGTTGGTATACGATGATGTGGGTGAAAAACTTTTGAAGAGAACTGGGTATATCAGGTTGTATGAGCTCCCATAGTTCAGGAAGTATGAGCCCTTGTACCAATGGCTCATGAGCAAGGTTCACGAAGACCGCTTCTACTTTGCACAACATAGAGTTAGAATTTCGTTTCTCACTTGTTTCATCAAGTGACAGGATCAAGGCCATAGGAGAGGATATAAAAATTGACCTCACGATAAATCCATGATTTTGAAGACCAAAAAGGAGTTGGGATACCCAAAGTGTCCGCGTGGAATGGACATCGACAAATTTAAGAACTGTCCAGTTGTACAAGCTGCAACACACCTGGTTACTAAGTTGAATGATCGGGAGCGGTGGTCGCAGTAAACACTATGTGGTTGCATGTGGCGGAAGATGTCGGAAGGGACAATCTACAACATTTCCAGCTATATTGCAGAGCAAATAGTTGAACAAGCACACACAAGAGGGAAGATCATCTTTGGGGTTGTTCTCCTATCACTAGTCTTCATGGAAATCGGAGTACCAGATAGACCAAAGGAGACAATATGGGAGTACTCCATGGAGAACAAGTTCCCACCTAAAAATTCAGCAAATAACTATGTAAGGGGGCATGACAGATGAAGTAAAGAAAAGGTGGAGAAGTGGTACGACAGGCTTCGTGCAACATTTGGGGAAGAGTGGTGCATACCAAAGGACCTACCAGCAGTGGTAGGAAAACAAGTTCAGTTTGTTGCATACCAACATTTCTGCATCGTGTGTTTTCCAATGAAGGATGGAGCTTGGAGCCCTTGGTGTAAGTTACCTTACGCATTCACCGTAAGGTATTTTTAGGAATCTGTTCATAGGTTTACTGACACGCACGTGCTAAAATTCAATACAGAAAATGTAGACTGTGACTACCATACATTCACGGAAGAAGTATGTATATCCCGGCGGAGAATGCCTACACAAAGAGAATCATTTTAGAGGTATCTAACATCAAACCAATAAGCTTGGTCAGTAGCAGATTTGGGGGCAACGTTGGTATATCTCCAGTTGAAGCCAAAGATGGAAAATAAAAAAATATGTGGAAGGTGAGTTTGAACTTCCAAAGACCACCAAAAGGGAAACATACATTGAGAATGTCCCAGCACCTAATCCCCGAGAAAAATGAAGTGCAGGATGAGGAGGAAGAGCATGAAGATAGTGGTGGTTTGGAGCATAGGGGTAGGAGACATACTACAAGTCAGAGTGAAGTTGAGCGCATTGTTACTCCACCTCGCCACAAAGGGGATGAAGAGGACTTGAATGCCATCCAAGGGGAGCACATGTTTAAAAGAGTATTCAGGAGAACAAGGACCCAAGGTGTTACCCCAACCTCTGTGCGCAAATCACCCCGACTCTCCCCGCAGAAGGAAGTGACTGTGCAGAGAAGGAGGAAGCTGAAGTTGAGCGAGGAGGAGGAAGATTCTGAAGAGAGTGCACCTACATATCCTACACCCCCAGAGCACACGTAAGAAAAGGGTGAGGCATCAAAGTAAAATGATGAAGAAGAGAAAAGACCAGGAGGAAATTGCTGACAAGATACTCAGACAGAGAGACGCAACCTCCAAATTTGGAGGCTAAAGTTCCTAAGCAGAAAGGTTTAGAAGGGTGAGTGGAGAGCACATTCCACCAGCCATGGGATATGCAAAGGATGCAGAAAGATTATCCACGCCCACTTCCGCAGCACCATAGCGCAGAAGGATCTATTTGGTGGCCGGGCAGTTGATGGACGAGGATATGGTGACCATGCGCACACGAAAGCAACTATCTTGGTCGATGCACACCCACATGGATGAGCTTGATTTTGATGTATGTGAAGATTCATACGTGTCTAGGTGATTGAAGAAGGCACCTCGTGCTAGACACATAACATAGAAATCCTACTGTCATGTCGATGAGTAGGTCGTCAAGAATGCTACTGAAAAAGTTTTAGTGGAGGTGGATAGAAGGAACATGGATAAATCTACCACAATCAAATCCTTGCGCGAAGCGCTGAAGATGAAGGATGCAGGAGATAGCATGCATAATACAGGAAAGGGACTTCACACAGAAGAGGACTGAAGTTTTCATAAGCCTGACAGAGGAGATTGGGGACACCGTGATAAAAGCAAGGCCACACTTGGAACCCAAGGTACCACAAACATTTCCTTCAGTGATACACTATGTGGGGAAGTTGGTGAACTTCATGCTCGAAGATGAAACTATGCATGTGAAAGTGCTAGAAATATCATAACAGATGCCGAACGGAGAAAGCCTTGGTGATGAGAAAAATCACATCTTATGAAGGTTTTTTTGCATGAATTACAAGAAGTTTTGAAGAAAGCGGATTAAGCTTTGAATATATGCACACCTCCAGAGGCGCTTATCAACATTAAGACCTTGGAAGAGAACAATGAGGTCCAAAAGGCCGTGAAAGATGAAACCTTAGGCCGCGTAAGAAGATTTTCAATAGTTAAGAAAAAGCACGAGGCCCTAACAAAGAAAGACAAGAGCCGCATAAGACTAGGTCGGAAGAGCTTGGAAAGTTGATTGCGCGTAAGATGGAACTTTTGGAAGGAAGGATGAGATCCATGTCCAGTGTTGTGTTGTTTCTACATAATCTAAAAGGGGAAATTGTGCGGAATGAGTAAGAATCCATAGTTGTGAACATCCCAGAGAAGGCAAGAGCAAGCACTCACCGAATGGTAGGATTTAGAGGCGGCAATAAAAGAATAGTATCCGAGTTAATGCTACAAATCGATACAGAGGAGGTTACATAAATAAACCTCATATAAATTATTTATTTGTCCACATTCTTCATTCTTATTCTTCCATTCAAATTTTGGAGATACCCATTGTCGAGACGATAATGAGATTAGTGTGGGGTAATGTTGATCAAAGAATACTTGTCAAATATCACACAAGGATTCCACGCGGGATACAAGGTCGGGATCGAAGGCGCGATGAAGGATAGGAAGGACCCGCACGTGGAAGGAAAGTTTGGATTTCGGGACTTAGCCGATTTTCATCATAAGGATCTATTTTTGGAAGATGGCATGCGAACACACCAACAAAGCAAAGTGACACGCGTGTCATGCATTGTCTATATTTGGAGGAGCGTTTTAAAGCATCTATGCATGGAGATAAGCTAGGAATAGGATGGTTACTTTAGTTATCTATAAGAGGACTGTAGATAGCGTACTTACATGTGTGGCTATAATTGTAAACGACGTATGGATAACAATAGCATGTGATTTATTTCTAGAGTATTTAAACGATGAAGGGAAAGTCCCCATGCTACATATATATGTGTCTAGATAGTTTTGGTAAAAAGAGGAGAGAGATAGATATATACGTGTCCTGTGTGATAGAGAGAGCACGGGGAGCGGTGTATGTATGTATCGATCCATACGCATCTTGAAATAAATTGATAGTACTGTAAGGAGATTCTATATTTATTAATAGATGGAAGATATTGGCTGAATCTAAGTGTCATTCTGTGTAATCGAGTAGTGCATGTTAATGATTCAATCATGATTACTGTTTAAGCTTGTTCTCTTATTGATCTGTGAGTAGCATGCACTGTAGAATGATGGATTAGTTATGAATCTATATATTTCTTCTTTCATCATGTTAACATCCTGTTACAGCAACCCTAAAGAGGGACCTGGTACCTTTGCGCACTTCGAGTGAGCGCTCAATCAAGGCTGAGTGATGTGTCAGCGCGACTAGGGTGTTATCTTACAAATTCTAGGCCGCATCACCCGCTTACTTACTTGACTAGTGAAAAACCCATGTGAGAAAAGCTTCATGTTACCCGTATGAGGCCTTATTCATTAATTTAATTGTGGGGTAATGGTCCACCTCTCTTAGGTAAGAATTGGTGAGTGTTGTGAAAAAAATCCATAGGGAACCATTTGGCATTGGGGCCAACTTTACCTTAACCAATTGTGTTTCAAAGAACTCTCACAAAGTGACAAATTTTTCAGATTCAAAACCTTGTTTTTCGAACAAGGAGAGTCCATCAAAGTTGGAGTTGTGTGTTACTCATCACGAAACTTGCTACACATTACTTTTTCTTAGTTTCTACCTTATTTTTCAACAAGGTAAAACTCTGTCAAATTTGGGCTAAGTTTGTTTCATCCCCACTTGATCTATCTCCTTTGCTCTCTTGTTGATATTTTTGATCAAAAGAGGAGAAACATACGAAGTGTTACTCAAAATCATGTCCACCACTTTTACACCCGCTTACATCCTTCCTTATTGACTGCGATAGTAAGCATTGAAAGTGTGTTGGTACGTCTTCATATTTTGGGTAACCTTGTCTTGACACCCAAATCAAGATGTCTCATTGTAGCTAGACTTGCTCATCATTGACCTTCCCTTGAGTTGTTACGTTTCTCGCATCATATCAATACAATTTTGATACTTACATCTTGTTTTTATAAAACTTGATATAAGTTTCTAAATTGTATTGTTACGCTGCTCGCATATTAGCAACTCCTTGTTATACTTCAACCTTGTTTTCATCGAAACATTTCCTTGAGATTTGAAAAGTTTTGTTGTTACACTGTTCACATCATATCAATATTATTTTGATACTAATATCTTTTTTTCCGCAAATCTTGATTAACGTATCCAAGTGGTATTGTTGTGTTGCTCACATTTGTAACTTCCACTTTTTGGGGATTTAGGCCTTGTTTGTATCTAAACTTGTTTTAGTATACCTTGAGTCGAAGTCACCTCAACCCTTTTCTAATACTTAAATCTTGTTTTCCTAAAACTTGATTTAAGTGTTGGAATTGTGTTGTCATCTACAAAAGAAAACTTTGAGACAAACATACGAACATTAGGGAGTTAGTTTCATCTTTGATTGGTCTTTGGTTTGAAACCTGCTAGTGTTTTCCTTGTCATTCTTTGTCATTCCTTCTTTGACATTCATTGTGACATTTTCAGCTATCATACTACTTGATTTTTTCCTAGGTTCATTGTAGTCCTTGTACACAATTTTCAAACCTTAGCAAAAACGTTTCCTATCAAGAAAATCTTGAGACAATATGAACATTGGAAAAAATTATTTGCAACCATTATGTTGCTAAATTTTGATCAATCATTTTGACATTTACACTTACAACTTGTTGTCCAAACCTTATTGGATTTTCAAAATTGTGTCATTAATATGTTTGTTTTCCTTAGATCCTCTTTGGAAAATCACACAAACATCCCCTATTTATTTTAAAAATGTCTAGTTGGCCATCATTACACTTCCCAAATCAACATGGAACTTCCTTGCATTTGAAGGAGTTAAATCATACAATCTAGGTCTAGGAATTTGGACCCAACAATGTTAACCATGACTGACTATCACATGGTTCCTCACACTTACGATGACAGTAATCTAGGTTTAGGAATTAACATTGAAATAAACCCATCACTACTAAAACTTGATATGTTCTTCATGCTATAGAACTCATTTGACTACCCCTTTCCCCACCTTCATCTCATAATCAATGGTATGATTCTGATGATTCTAATACATGTTATTCTTTTGATTCCCCTCAGTCTTATGATGATTTTAATCCATGTAATTCTTCTGATTCCCCTCTATTTATTGATTATTTTTATCCATGCTATTATTCCGATTCACCTCGGTCTCCTCACCTCATCCGATCAAGTTTCTTCTAAGGAATAACCAGTCACCTAAACAACGTTTTCCTCCTCTAAGGATTTATGTCACCACAAATTCTCCCATCATTAGTCTAATTCAACTTCGAGTTGCAGTCCTATTTTTCTTCTCGGTCCCCCTTTATAATTCACCTCAATGGCATCTTCCTCCTTCGAAGATCCATGTGATTTCAAGTTCCTCCAATCAAACTTCTAATTTAACTCTTGAGTCGTAGTCCTTCCTTTCTTCACATAACCCCCTTTATCAATCACCTCAATGGCATCTTCCTCCATCGAAGATCCATGTGACTCAAAATTCCTCTAATTAATCATCCAAGTTTACCCCTACATTGCAATCCACTGACTGGCTACGTGATCCTCTTTGTCTACCTACACTATGTCATCTTCTAGGAAAACCTATACCAAGCTATTTCAAATCCACATCTTCTTCAACTCGTGAGATTTCCAAATAAAAATCAACTTCATCTCTTGAGTAATATTCTTATATTAATCAAAATTCAATCCCTCTTTGTCCCTTGAGCCCTTTTAACTATATCTTACCATATCCTTATCAATCTTCTAAAGACCAATGTTTGTGTCCACATCGAATAATTAACAAGAAACAATGTGCTAATATATATTTTCAAAGCACTATAAAATACCTTTTTGGGAGCAATAAGGTCAAACCTTCCCCTCATCTACATCATCAAACATATTTTAAATCTTCCACACTTGTTGGACCTCTTTCTTCCAATCAACCTACTATCATTGACCAACAACGACCCATACTTTGGTCGATTTAATTCAAAATCAAGAAGCAATCAAATAATTCATGGGGATACACAATGGCATTCCTCTAGAGGATCATGAGCAAGAATTATCTTTTTACCTCGATGCGTTTGCATATTGTGGGGAAGTAGTTGATTCATTTTTTCAGAAAATAGAGGAAGATCTTAAGATCATCAAACTTGATCCTCTTCTTGTTCTTCCATTTTCACATTCCCCATTACATGGAGCAATGCCTGTGTTTTTCATTGATCCTTGGAATATATTCTCATCACCTAATCATTCCTAACATATCACAATTCCTCAATCACAATCTCTCCTTAGGTAACCTCCAGGTAGCCCTTCATCTTCTTCTATATTTGGACCACCTCTTGGTATCCCATCTTCTTCTTCCCTTGGGTCACATCCTAGTATCCCATTATCTTCTATATGTGGCTCAACTCCTGGTAGCCCATTATCTTCTATACTTGGGACATGTCCTAGTACCCCTCCATATTCTATTTATGGTATATCTCCAGGTAGTCCATCATCTTCCATCTATGGGACACCTCTTGGTATCCCATTTTCTTCTATATTTGGGCCACATCCTAGTATCCATTCATCTTCTATCTATGGCTCACCTCTTAGTAGCCCATTTTCTTCCATTTTGGGGCCACATCCTAGTACCCTTCATCTTCTATCTATGGCTCACCTCCCGGTAGCCCATCCTCTTCAATTTTTGGACCATATCTTCTTCATCCATCTTATCATCCTTCTATCAACAACGGTGGTAAGCCCACCATCATTCCTAACATTCCTATCATCAATCCCAAACATCCACTTTCTTCTCCCACTTCTCAAGATTAGAAAAATCACACATTATCTTGTAGGAAACACCAACAGTTTCTTCATCAAGCTAAGATCAAAAATATGAAGATCTCTAAAGATCCAAACAAATCCAACACTCACAAATATAAAAATCAAATGCGATTCAAGAATGCACACCAATGCAAATGCAAGGTATGGAAAAAGTACTGAGACACCTATGGATAGGAAACTCAATAGCCCACATAAAAAAAAAAAAATCCATATTAAAAGATAAGTCGCATTAACTTATCGACTATGATCTCACTATGGTCATCAAGATTGGAGATAATATCACTCTTGATAAGCAAAAACTCCTAGTCTCCCTCATTAAATAAATCGCAAACATTGTTGTTGGATCTTATCATGTGGAGTGACATTGTTGGTCCCAACTTATAAATCATTCATCTTCATCGTCTTCTCCCTTCATGGTTTTCCCTTCACAAAACCATCCAAAACAAAAATAAAAAATGAGAAAAACATTAAAATATTACAAAAAAATCAAAGGTACAAAGATCAAACATTGCAATCATGTATTGCATACATATGGATGTTCTTACCTTCCTTTCTTCACATTATTCTGCAAACTACCAACCATTTTCATCCCTTTAGTGATCTTTTGGTTAGTCTATTCGCACTCATTGTGCGACATTTATCTTTATAGTATCCATTTGACCTTGGTCCTTTATCACCTTGGTAAATTGAAGAAAGAATGACATTTTAAATATCTTATCACTATCTCTATCTAATAAACTTTTTGCAAAGAAATTTTTGGCGTATTTGTTGACACTATAAATTTTTTCATCACGATCACTTCCACATCCTTCCATCAAGCCATATGTGGTTCTTAACCCCTTATCAAAAAAATTGAGAGAGCTGAAATAAGTTTTTCCGAAAGCAAAAAAATTAATCAAAAATCAAAAAATCAAAAGAAAAGAAAATATAACTCTCTCTTGGGGTATTTCTAGTATCTCTATCGGGGTTATGGATGCTCACAAGATAGAGAGCAATGTCGCGACTAAAATCAAATACATCTTTGTCGAGGCTATGGACACTGGCTGGAAGTGGATAAATGTACGGATCTCCTTCCACCCTCCATTCACAAATCACCTATTAAAATAAATCATTCCTACACATTGGCTAGCATGTCTTCACTTGTTGTCTATCAAATCTTCCCTTCAAGAAGTAATTAATTTCCACGTGCACACATTGGGTCTCTATGAGAAAACATGATTAGTATGTTACCATGTTTTGTTTGGACCTTGTTCAAACTCTTACTTTAGTCCTTATTTTGACTCATGATTTGTGCCTTTGGCTAATCACCTTTTCATTGCAAGGCTTCTAGCTACATTTTCCATATCCTTCCATAGCATTCACATTGTTCTTCTTCTTTGTTCGAACATCCATGTGTATAATATTTCATTTTTACCATGTTTACAGGAACCTTTGTCCCCTTTTAATAAAATAATATCCTTCTTTTCTATCATATGTTTCTTTTCCAGCTTGCACTGGGGGCATGCTCGCTCCTTCTTAGCACTTCATTGGTTTGAGTTCATCATCATGTTGAACCTATCCTTTGTGGCCTTGATCCAACATATCTTCTTCTTGTATATATGTGTAAAGATTTTCCCTTGTATATTCCCATCTCTCACTGGGGGAATATTTGCATCTTTGTTTTTCCTATACATAGCTTCAGAAAAATTTCAAAAAAACCCTAAAAACATTGTCAAAAATCATTAAAAATCTAAAAAAATCGTAAAAATCCTTAAAATTGGTATAAAAAAATAAATAAAAAAAAAAAAAACCTAAAAAATCACAAATTCCTAGAATATCCAAAAAATTGGTAAATTTCAAAAACAAATCCAAAAAAAAAAGTAAATTTAAAAAAAATGATAAAAAAAAAAATCCAAAAATTGGTAACATTCAAAAATCCAAAACATTGGTAAAACATTTAAAAATCCAAAACATTAGTAAAACAATCAAAAATTCAAAATTGGTAAGAAGCATGCACACAGCTGAAGCATTTATCGAAACATCATCCTCAAACATAGAAATTTGTCCTACAAAACATCTTTCTTTGGTCCTCAATTGTTCTCACAAATGACTTGCGAATCATCTGGATCTACCTCCATTAACAAATTTGGTTCGCTTACTATGTTTATACTTTGTTGCCAACGAGTTGCATGGTACTCTTGTTTCATAGTGCACGATTGATTTTTCATAACACCCTTGTGTCCTCTGTATATTCACCTCGCATGTATCCTTGCTTGGGATGCCATTTTAACCCATGTCATTAACTCAAACATTTGGGAACTGAAGCGTAATAAGAAAAACATTGGTGTAATTATCTTTAATGTTGTTTACTTGTGTATGTGTGTTTGTACTTGTTTCCCTATCAAGTTAGCTTGTTTAATTTATCGTATTTCATTAAGTTATGTATGTTGCATTGAGTTAGTATTTTGGCAATGAAAAAATGTCAATATTATAGTTTTTCGTGTTATTTTACACTTGTGTTGTATGCTTATATTATATAAAGGGCCGATGACGCAGATCATACAGTAAAATGATGAAAAAAATTTATTCTTGAGCTAAGTTTGATGAAATAGATTTCCATTCTCTTCGTCTTCATTCTTCTTCATTATTATGTTCTTCATTATCATTTTCTTCAACAACACCTGGGGCAATAGGGATTATATTTATCCCCCTCCCCATCCTTGTTTCTTCTATCCATTTCCTTCATCTTTTCGAGCGTAGATCAACCTCTTTCCTCACCTCATCGACACTTGAGGGGGCATCCTTCATTTTACTAATTTTTCTTCTATCCCTTCAAATTTTTTACTTGTTTGTAATTGTCTACTATCTTTGAAGTGGCATCACTTACCACCACTGAATAGGGAAAATGTAGACACCTAATCCACTTATGCAATTTTAATACTAAAATCGCACTAATTATCTTCTTTCTGTCATTTCGTAATAATTAGCACTATTCTCGCTAATTAGCTAACATTTCCTTCTTATTTTTTAATTAACAACCTTTTGGTAATTAATCAACTCTTCCCCATTCTCGATTCTAGTTAACGACCTTTCGTTAGTCATAATCCACTTCTAAGTGATTAATTAAACATTATTAGTTAATTATGTCTTCTATTTTAATCAATAAACCCATTTTATTAGTTAAAATCCCCTCTTACATCTCGTTGGTTGCTCAAATGTGCACTGCGTCTCGAGATCTTCAAAAGGGCCAAGGTGCCTCGAGACCACAATGGAACCATCCCCAAGTTGGACCTTGCGAGCTTGGGACGGATCTCTGGAGAAGGTCGGTTCCTCTATCTATTTCTCTTTGCTACTACTACTCCTAGTGCTTTGAAAGGGGAAACTAAACTAAGAATTCCAAGGACCAGGAAATAAGGATAACATAAAGTAAACTACACTAAAAGGAGATAGCACTAGAAGAGAGGGGTGAACACTATCTATTCCGAGCAATAATGATAGGGAATGCATGAAAGGAGGCTAGGCACGAGTAGCACAACAAAACACGCGTTCACCGGATCGCTCTCATGGAACACGGCTAAGTGTGGAACAATAAGGGGATTTTAAATAGCACAATAATACACAATGCAAGAGAAGAGGCAAGAAGAAGGAATGCAAACATGTTAGGATAGAGAATAATCACAAAATTATGGTTCTATTACTTCCAAAATGCACAGTAATCAATTCTGATGTTAGGTAGGCCGATATCCACATGCCAAAGTTTGAACATAGAGGCTCAGTAACTCAAAATACATAAAATATGGAGTCGTTAGCAATGCGTAAGGATCCAGAGTGTCCAACATAACAAATGAGCCTTGCTCTTACATTTATAGATGAATCCATGGAGGAAGAAAGGAAAAGGAGGGAAAACTTGAATTTGAAACACAACCACCAACAAGAAGCATTCAATGTCTATAAATCCACTTGGAAATCTATGAAATACGCTTCCCCATGCCTGTTTGATGTGTTGAAGACAAAAGAGAGAAGATCATACCAAATTGGGTGGTTGGAGCAATCAAATCTGCTCATCAATGTTCGGAGAGACGTTTTCCCAATTCTCACCTACCAGATCCACCAGAATTTGAATTTTGAATTTTTGTCACTATAGATGATGTCGGAAAATCTCTAACAAGTCTAGGCACACGCCAATCTAAGCTCAGTAGCTAATGATATGGTTTTCAGAAGATGTCAGAGTCATTGGTGTATGCAAAACACGTGGCGCGCACCAATTGGCTGAGATGGTGGCCAAAAGTACCATTATTTGTTGTTTATACCACGTGTCAATCATTCATTTGTTGCAAGGATTTGGCGCCCTATTGGTGCGCCCTGACTGGTTGCATGCTGCACACTTAAGCGTTTCAAAAATGATCCGCACGAAGGGCGGATGGAGAAAATAGAGGAAGGCACGGAGGGGGTGCGCGTGATGTGCACGGGGAGATGAATCAAACTGGTGAGTAGAGAATGTAAGTTTAAGGTGCAGCTATTACAAAGTAATGGGTGCGGCACTCGAAGGGTCAAGGACATAGGCTCACGGGATGGAAAGAAACTAGCTCGGAAGAAGGTGAACGCACGGAAGGTGGGCGGAAGAGAAAAGTGGAAGGAGAAAGGAAAGGAGGGCGCAAGTGAACTGCGACCAAAGGAATGTGCCAAGTGATTTTGAGCGCGTGCAATTCTTCAATAGATAGCTTGGTGCCGAATGTGTATGTAAGTTATTCAAATCACTAGGAGATCTATTTGGATAACACATCCCTGAATCATGCTAATTTTCCTCTAAATACCCTCTAAATAGCTTCTACAAGCTTATCCCTACTTATTATTTAATCACATTTGATTAATTAAACCCCTCTCAACTCCTATAAAGTGCATATCCTTTGCATTTCTTCTTTGGGATTTATCCCACATCCACCAAAGTGCTAGCCTTGCCCAAATAGGTAAGCTAAATAAGGAACCCTCCTCCTTACCTTTCTTATTATACCTCATTTGCACTAGTGAAAACTATAGGAATTTTGATTTGAGCCAATTTTTGTCTTGCATCCATTATCTCAAATTGAAGAGCATGGGAAGATCAAAAGATGGCCTTGTAGCCATTTCTTAGTGATATCTCATCCTCAACTACCGAGGTGAATAACACCAAGTTGATTCATAGGTGATCTAATTACGTTCATTCTTTAGATAGAAATCACAAACAAAAGGGAATGGCTTAGCATTTAATGGTTTTATCATGTTTATGCATTGAAGAAATTATTTTCCTTTATGCTCTTATCTTGATAGTTCTATAGTAGATTTGGATTTTCTCTGAAACTACTAGGTGTTAGTTTCTTTCCATTAGCATGGTAAGTTTATTATGTTCACAATGCACTCTTGTTTTATGGTTCATTCTTGATTGTTAAGGTATTTTTTATTAATGAGCCTCATCTCATACGCATCTATTGGAGGGCACGTTGCTCCTATCCATCTTCACACATTGCATACCATCCCATTCACACTCACAACATATTGCATATGTTGGTTGCACTTACTCTTTCTTTCTTATAATAGTTGCATGATGAACTTTTCTTATTATGTTACTCGGATACTTAGTATGTCATTATCTTTATCATATACACATGTGTGTTCATTTGGTATCTAGTTGTGAATGCAGATCTCTTATAGGTCCTTACACATTGCAATGATGATTGGTACTATACCTCTTACCAGTCCCATTGAGGCTCCTGGGGTAATCTACTTTCTCACACATTACATGTGATATAATTTCATCATATACAACTTTTTATTCTTACTAGAACACTACTTTACATTGATACATTTGACATATTTTTTATATTTCTATCATGTTAAAGGCTTCTTCATGTGTAGCATTTTCTTTGCGGGACTATATGCAACTACGGTTATCTAATACATTTTGCTTGACATTATTTCCCATTGTATGTTATTGTTTGTGGGTTATCCCCTATGTCTATATTTGATCACTTTTTCTTTCCTATAGATACTTTGGCCCCGATTGTCTTGTGATATTGTGAGTGATGTCACATGTTTGAAACCAAATTTTAACGGTATATCATGCATGTAAAAAAATTGTTAGATTGTTTTTCTATGGCATGCTTGATCCATTTTCTAGTAAAACATGTAACTAGCCACTTTGTTTGCATGTTCTTTAGTTTATACCATGTAAATCCCCTACCCCTTGTAGGTATCCACTTCATCACAATAATAGGTCCTCTATTTTGGGCCACACACTCCTACGACTTTGTGTGCACCCCAATGATAGGGGGCATCATTAGGTGAACAAATCACCTATACAACAACTCAAATCTACAACACATAATCAATATAGGTTACAATTACAACAAAGGATAAGAATAAGACTTGGGTCATAATCATAACACGACACTAGCTCCCAAAGACAAGATAGTAGCATTTAGTTACCCGTGTCCTCCCTAGATGCTAATTTCCTTGGGGCACATATAGTCGACTTATCGATCAACACGGTTCACGTAAGTGTTAAGAGAAGTTACACAGCTTATAGGAATAATCGTCTAACAAAATAATGTGTTCTATCTCATTCAATCGAACAACTAAATTGTTCGAGATTAATTTGAAATAATTCAGACAACATGAACAAATTAGGGATGCACCATTTGTAGTGGTGCTTATCAAGAAGAGTCATGGAAGGAGAGTAACACTAGATATCTCTCCAACACTTTCTCTTTGGCATAAGATCACCTAAAAGCTCACACTTGGCATGAGATCGCCCAAAAAACTTGTACTTGGCATGAGATCTCTAAAAACTCATACTTGGTGTGAGATCACCCAAAACTCGCACTTGGAAAGAGATCACCCAAAAACTTCCTCTTAGCGTGAGATATCTCAAAAAAATCACACTTGGTGTGAGATCACCCAAAACAAATTTCTCTACAAAACATTTTCGGACACTTTCTTAATCCTTTACACTCTTCTCAATTAGGTGCACACTTTCCTTTTTACACACTTTCATATACTAATGTAAATTTTTAATAAATACAACTTTGACTACTCTTTCACTCTTCTTTTGTAGGTACATCCTCTATATGCAATAAGAAGCAGCCTACAACAAGCACAAAAATAGGTACAAGCAACTTATGTGATCTAAACAACGACCTGTGTGGCAATTATAGTGAAGCAACTTCAGTAACCACAACTTCTACACCGTAGCTCCAATTGACTCCGTTCAAAATGCAATGGAAATATTGGAATGCATAGAACATGATGGAAAGGTGTGGAACTTTGTTTGGAAAATTTTGACCTCTGAAATCTGCATTTAATGGAATAAAAATCTAATGTTTGTAGTTTTGTCTAAAATAGAAAATTAATAAAGATAGTAAATTCATGAAATTAGTTCTTGTGTAACTCACAGAAGATGAACCATTTCATCTCCCTCAAGATTGGTGACCTTACAAATCATTCTACGCATTTTTTTCATATTTTCAAACATAGTATATAAGCATATGTAACCCGTAGGGGAAGGGCGTACATATCCTCATAGAGGTAACTATTATAATTACAATCTTTGAGTAATATTTACATCTCTTTTCATAGATAAATTTGTGCATTTACATATGTTTTCAGAGATAGATTTTCTATTTCATATGGCATAATTGTTAATTTTTCATTTTAATTCCAAAACCCCTTTGAACTTTGGATCGGTGGTATCAGAGCGAAGTTGTCTTGAGAGTGTATGATTCCCAAGATAAGGTCAAGATATAAGAAGCTTGGGTGGTCCACATAAGATCCCTTAAAATACTTGATTGTTCGTTGCAAGAGACCTCAAATGACGGACAACACCGGAAAAATGATCCTCTCAAGAAGATGGTGGATGAAGCTCTTGTGGAGTAAAAGGATAATATGTTACAATAATTCTCCCATATTATTCAATAGCTACAAATGGGAAATCCCATAGCCTCCTCTGCAATCCAACCCTTCAATGCCCGAAACCCTTCAAGGTTCAAGTAAATTTTGATATTCCTATTTTTGAGGGTAAAATAAATTATGATGTAGTAGAAAATTGGTTGGACCAATTAACCTCCTATTTTTTTGTCAATAAATTCACTGATAAAGAAAAGATAACATTTTCCCTCCTGAAATCATCACTTCCTATCAAAAATTGGTGGGGGTGTATAAGAACAGACTAAATGGGGATGAACTGGGCATTGTAGAGGAACCCCACATTGGATGAATTTCGGATGCCATGAAAGAGGAATACTACCTTGTGGGAGCCTATGAATATTTGAATATATTGTGGCAACAACTTTGTCAAGGTAAGGACCAGTTGGTTCAAGATTATACTAATACTTTCCATTCTCTTTCTATAATATTGGGCATTCAAGATACAAAACAACACAAGATCCTCAAATATCATTATGGCCTACAATGGTACATATGGGAGTACATGGACCTCTTTTAATTCCACACCCTCGGTGAGGCATACAAGTTTGTGGTCAAAATTGAGTAGAAGCATCAAAATAAAAATACAAAGAACCAACCTTTGGAGGGGAAAAGTGATAAAGAAGGCCGACATGATGTCGAGATAGGAGATAGAAGGAGAAGAAAGGGAAGTGGTGTGACCTCCACAAGAATAATTGACATTCCAAGGAAGAATGTTGAGCCATCAAATCTTTGCTCACTGAGTCATCATCTCCAACACTCACCGCTCCACCGTCGTCACACCTCGAGAACAAAAATGAAGAAGATGAAAGTATATATGTTGAACCAGATGTGATCGTTACCACCATGCAATTCAAGAAGATTGATGAGAAGGAAATTTTATTTAACTCTAAACTCTAGGTAAATGTTAATCCTCTACATTTTATCCTTAACACTTGAAGTCAAAAGAATTTAATTTTTGCTTGATATTGTGAAAGTTCTAAACCTTCCCGTAAATTGACATCCATATCAATATAGTTTCGGTGGTTGAACCCGGAAAGGATATTCCCATCACACAACAAAGTGTCCTCTCATATGAAATAAAACCCTTTAAGGATGAAGTTTTATGTGATGTTGTCCTATTGGATGTTTGCAATGTGCTTTTGGGCCAACCATTCATGTGGGATAAAAATGACATCTATGAGTCATGACCTTGAAGGGTAATCATTATTGTTGAGAATTACCACTACCGATACCCGAGGTCATTCCCTCTAACTTTATTTCCTTCTTTAGTGTTAAGCAATGTAAAAAGTAGGTATAGAAAACAAAGGAATCCCTTATTCTAATAATCGGGCCAAAAACTACCCAACAAGTTGTTACGAAACCTCATACACACATCCAAAGTGAAAAAAGTAGTAGAAGGATCAAATAATAACCGAGTATGATCATTTATCTCGTTACACTCATCAACAGTCCACAATATCCCACAAGAAGTGAATGAAGATCACAAGAAATGTCATGATCAACATAGGTTGCAGATATAGAAACAATTTCCACACTTCGGGGACCACTTGGTGCAATGGGGACCATTTCTTCGAAGGAGGGATAAATGATCTAGACAACAACCAAGGTGGAAATTATAGTGAAGCAACTTCTAGTAACCACAACTTCTCCGTAGCTCCAATCAACTCCATTCAAAATGCAACGGAAATTTTAGAACACATAGAACATGATGAAAAGGTGTGGAAATTCATTTAGAAAATTTTGACCTATTCACATTTAAAGGAATAAAAATGCAATTTTTGTAGTGCTACCTAAAAATAGAAAATTAATAAAGATAGTAAATTTATGAAATTGGTGCTTGTGTAACTCACGTAATATGAACCACCTTGTATCCCTCGATATTAGTGACCTTCCAAATTCTTCTAGGTGTCCTTTTGTATTTATAAAAATATTATATAAGCATATATAACCCGTAAGGGAAGGGGAGACATATTCTCACTGAGGTAGCTATTGTAATTATAGTCATTGATTAATATTTACATCTCTTTTCGAGAGATAGATTTTTATTTCATTTGGCATAGTTGTTATTATGTATTTGTATTTTTAAACCCCTTGAGTTTTGGATCAGTGGTATCAGAGCGAATTTTCGTTGAGAGTGTATGATTCCTAGGATGAGGTCGGGATATAAGAAGCTTGGGTGGTCCACACAAGATCCCTCAGAATACTTGATTGTTTGTTGTAGGTGACCTCAAATTGTGGACAACACTAGGATAAATGATCCTATCAAGAAGATGGTGGATGAATATCTCATGGAGAAAAAGGATAAGATGTTACAACAATTCACCTAGATTCTTCAACAACTACAAATGGGAAATCTTACATCCTCCTCTATAATTCAGCCCTTCAATGCCCCAATACCCTTCAAGGTTAAAGTAAATTTTGATATTCCTATTTTTAGGGTAAAATAAATTTTGATGTAGTAGAAAATTTCTTAGAATAATAACCACCTATTTTTGTGTCAATAAATTCACTGATAAATAAAAGATAACATTTTCCCTCCTGAATTTGCCACTTCCTGTCAAAAATTGGTGGGGGGTGTACACAAAAAAAAATGGGGACGAACTAAGCATTGTAGAGGAACCCACATGGGATGAATTTATAGAAGCAATAAAATAGGAATATTACCTTGTAGGAGCCTATGACAATATTTATATACGGTGGCGTGAACTCTGCCATGGTAAGGACCACTTGGTTCAAGATTATACTGATACTTTCCATTCTCTTTCTGCAAGATTGGGTATTCAAGATACAAAACAACACAAGATCCTAAAATATCGTAGTGGCTTGCAATGGGACATACGGGATGACATGGACCTCTCTAAATTCCACACCCTCGGTGAGGCATACAAGTTTTTGTTCAAATTTGAACAAAAGCATCGAAATAAAAATACAAAGAACCACCCTTTGAAGGGGCAAAGTGATGAAGAAGGATAGAAACGAGGTCAAGATAGGAGACATTAGGAGAAGACAGGAATTGGTGTGACCCGCATAAGGCTAATCAAAAATCCAAGAAATAATTTCAAGCCATCAATTATTTTCTCATTGAGTCATCATCTCTAACACCCATTACTCCACCGGTGACACACCTTGAGGTCGAAATGAAGAAGATGAAATTATATATGTTGAACAATGTGATCATTGCAGCCATGCAAGTCAAGAAGATGGATGAGAAGGAAATGCTATTTCACACTAAGCTCTTGATAAAGGGTAAGCCTTTACATTTTATCCTTGACAGTGAAAGTCAAAATAATTTAATTTCTGATTGATATTATGAGAATTTCAAACCTTCCTGTAAATCCATGTCTACATCCATATAGTATATGGTTTAACTAAATAAGAGATCTCCCTGTCACACAACATTTCCTCCTCTCATATGCAATCAAACCCTTTCAGGATGAATTCTTATGTGATGTTGTTCCATTGGATGTTTTCAATGTGCTTTTGGGCCACCATTCATATGGGATAGACACGAAATCTATGACTCATGACCCCGATTGTTGAGAATCATCACTATCGATACCCTAGGTCATTCCCTCTAACTTTATTTCCCTCCTTGGTGTCAAGAAATGTAAAAATCTAGTAGAGAAAATAAAGCAGTCCCTTATTCTAATAATCAAGCCAAGAAATTCCCAGGATTTTTTACGGAAACCTCAAACACACATCTAGAGAAACAAAAGAAGCGAGAAAAATTAAATGATAATTGAGTATGATTATTTATCTCAGTACACTTAGCAACAGGTCCACAATATTCCACAAGAAGTGAATGAAGAGCATAAACAATGTCATGATCAACATAGGTTGCAGATATAGAAACAATTTCCACACTTTAGGGGACCACTTGGTGTAATGGGGACCATTTCTTCTAAAGGAGGGAGGAATGATCCGCATAATGACCCAAGTCGTAATTATAGTGAAGTGACTTTTGATAACCATAACTTTTGCACCGTAGCTCCAATTGACTCTGTTCAAAATGAAACGGAAAGCTTGGAACATGTAGAACATGATGAAAGGTGGGGAATTTTATTTGGAAAATTTTGACCCCTAAAATATGCATCTAAAGGCCTAAAAATAATATTTTTGTAGTTATGCCTAAAAATAGTAAATTCATGAAATTGGTGCCTATGTAACTCACGGAAGATGAACCACCTCGTCTCCCTCAAGATTGGTGACCTTCCACATTCTTCTAGGTTTCTCTTCGTATTTCTAAAAATAATATATAAGCATATGTAACCCATAAGGGAAGGGAAGACATCTCCTCATGGAGGTAGCTATTGTAATTACAGTCTTTGAGTAATATTTACATCTCTTTTTAGAAATAAATTTGCGCATTTACATCTCTTTTTAGAGATAGATTTTCTGTTTCATCTGGCAAAATTTTATTCTTTCCTTTTAAGTCCGAAACCCCCTTGAGTTTTGGATCAGTGGTATCAGAGTGAAGTTTTCTTGAGAGTGTATGATTCCCAGGATGAGGTTGGGATATAAGAAGCTTGGGTGGTCCACACAAGATCCCTCAAAATACTTGAGTGTTCATTAGAGGCGACCTCAAATGGCTTACAAAATGAGAAAAGTTATACTCTTAAGAATATGGTGCATGAATATTTCATGCAGCAAAAGGATCAGATGTTACAACAATTCTCCCAAATTCTTTAATAGCTACAAATGGGAAATCTCGCATCCTCCTCTGTAATCCAACCCTTCAGTTTCCCAACACCCTTCAAGGTTCAAGTAAATTTTGATATTCCTATTTTTTAGGTGTAAAATAAATTTTGATGTAGTAGAAAATTGGTTAGACCAATTAACCTCCTATTTTTCTGTCAATAAATTCACTTGATAAAAAAATTAACATTTTCCCTCCTGAAATCGTCACTTCCTATCAAAAATTGGTGGGGGGTGTACAAGAACAGACTAAATGGGGACAAATTGGGCATTATAGAGGAACCCACATGGGATGATTTTGTGGATGTCATAAAGGAGGAATACTACCTTGTTGGAGCCTATGACGATCTGTATATACGGTGGCAACAACTCCGCCAAGGTAAGGACCAGTCGGTTCAAGATTATACTAATACTTTCCATTCTCTTTCTACAAGATTGGGCATTCAAGACACATAACAACACAAGATCCTCAAATATCACAGTGGCCTACAATGGTACATAGGGAGGACATGGACCTCTTTCAATTCCATACCCTCAGTGAGGCATACAAGTTTGTGGTCAAAATTGAACAGAATCATCAAAAGAAAAATAAAAAGAACCACTTTGAAGAGAAAAGTGAAGAAGGTAAGACACAAGGTCAAGATAGGAGATAAAAGGAGAAGACATGGAAGTGGTGATATCTCCACAAGATTAAATGGTATTCCAAGGAAGAATGTCGAGCCATCAAATATTTTCTCATTGGGTCATAATTTCCAACACCCACCGCTCCACCAAAGACACACCTCGAGGTCATAAATGAAGAAGATGAAATTATAGATGCAAAACCAGATGCGATCGTTTCCACCATGCAAGTGAAGAAGATGGATGCGAAGGAAATGCTATTTCACTCTAATTTATGGGTAAAGAGTAAACATCTACATTTTATCCTTGACATTAGAAGTAAAAAGAATTTAATTTCTACTAATATTGTGAAAATTTTAAACCTTCATATAAAGACACATCCACATCCATATAGTGTCGTGTGGTTAAACCCAGAAATGAATCTCCCTATCACACAAGACGACTTCCTCTCATATGCAATCAAACCATTCCAGGATGAATTCTTATGTGATGTTGCTCTATTGGATGTCTGCGATGTGGTCTTGGGCCAACCATTCATGTGGGATAGATATAGAATCTTTGAGTCACAACCTCGAGGGGTAACCATTAGTGTTGATAGTCGGTGTTATTGGATACCCTAGGTCATTCCTCCAACTCTATTTCCCTCCTTGGTGTCAAGCAATGTAAAAATATGGTAGAGAAAACAAAGCGGTCCCTTATTCGATAATTAGGCCAAAAATACCTAGGAATTTTTACAACCACCTCAAACACACATCCGAGTAACAAAAGTAGTAGAAAGATCAAATCATAAATGAATATGATTATTTATCTCACCCACTCGAAACAAGTCCATGATATCCCATAGGAAGTGAATGAAGAACACAAGGAATGTCATGATCAATATAAGTTGCAAATACATAAACAGCAGTTTCCACACTTTAGGGGACTACTTAGTGGAATAGGGACCATTATCGATGAAGGATGGAGGAATGATCCGGACAACAACCTAGGTGGCAATTATAGTGAAGCATTTTTCGGTAACCACAACTTTTGCATTGAACTCCAATCAACTTCATTCAAAATGAAACAAAAATATTGGAACACGTAGAACATGATGAAAAGGTGCAACAAATTCTTCGTAAACGTTTGACCCCTAAAATCCACATATAAAGGACTAAAACTGCATTTTTGTAGTACTACCTTAAAAAGCAAGTTACTAAAAATAGTAAATTTACTGAAATTGACGCATGTATAACTCACGAGAAGATGAACCACCTTGTATCCCTTGAGATTGGTGAATTTCTACATTCTTCTAGGTGTTTTTTCATATTTTTAAAAATAGTTTATAAGCATATGTAACCCGTAAGGGAATCTCCTAATGGATGTAGCTATTGTAATTACAATCTTTGAGAAATATTTACATCTCTTTTCGTAGATAAATTTGAGCATTTAAATCTCTTTTCGTAGATAGGTTTTCTATTTCATCTAGCACAATTGTTATTTTATCCTTTTATTTCTGAAATCCCCTTGAGTTTAGGATCATCATACGCTTCACCTCTAGGGTCACTTTCCTTTCCTAGTTTCCATGCTTCATTTTTGCACTCATTCCATGCTTCACTTATCCACTCGGCATGTTTTTCACCACACACTCTACAAGATCATAAGGTACACATCTCTTATATACTTTATGTTATCGAGTATTCACTCAAAGAATATAAATTGGGGAAAAGTTTTGACACAAAATGATGCACATGGGTATGTTTCTAGGTCTTAAACACATACTAGCATTCATATGATTCCTAAGCAAGAAAACTTGTAATTGACGAATGTCTTTTCCTTGTTTTTTTTTTTTTTGTCTTCTATTTGGTATTATACACCCTACATCTCAATTGGGCTTTTTATGAGTTATCTTATATGGCTTCACACACTAGCACCCAACTAGGAAAGAAGCACCCAGAACTCCTATCACCTTTGGATGCCTCTCGACCCTTTTCACCTCACTCGCTCCTTTTGAATCTTTTTATCTTTAGGGCATATTTTTCACTTGTGGGTCATCCTTCCAGCTTTTAATTACAAAATTCAAACATGGGAATCATATAAATGCGTAATTATGTCTTCAAAATAAAGGACCAAGCACTAAACATTACAATCATCACCTAAGCTTGCATTCCAAAGGAACATAAATCAATCTAAAAATTCATCTAGCATCCATTTAAGGGATAAGGGCTCCATCAACTCTGTATAAACAAAATAGGAAGGGGAAGTTCATTTTATTCCATCCACACATTCTACTACATTTATCTATAACCCACTATCAAGTGCAACTTACACAAGGGCATCCTAAGGCACAATTTCTACACACACAAGAACTACATAGAGTTTGAGTTGTAGTGCAGTGCTTGGTCATAAGTTTAGTCTTAAGGTGACTAACATGGTCAGTTTGAATCCCTATATTGCATCTTTCTTATTAGGTTTGATGTATTTCATGGGCTTGTGTAGGTGAACATATATTTTATATGTTACAGGTACCCTTGGTGATTATTGTGTGACTATCAATTGATCAAAAGGCAGTAACAACAAATATCCTGTGACACTACAAAAATCACGTTCTAAGAATCTGCATAGTCACAGGCACCTAGAAGAGGTCTTCAATGCCCACGTTCCCCATTCCTACTTGGGTGCCCATTTTGGGCCTTATTCCTTCATTCCAAAATTTATTTTGAGCATTAACGATACTCTACCCAAATTAATCACTTCTCCCATTCAGGATCAATTCTAGATCGAGCATAAATCAGCTAAGTCCTCTCTCCTTCTTTACTTAGGGTTTTGGATATTACATATTAGCTTTATCGTGTCGTTTATGTATTTATGCATTTATACATCATTTGGTTCAATAGTGTCTCTAATATTTAGATTTAATCCAAATTAAAATAAATCAAACTCCAACAATGTTCCTCTTATAAGCATTAAAACTCCCGATAGTGAATAATCATATGATGAGGACACTAATGTTAGCCAAGAACATCTAGACAAGCTCACTAATTTTAGTTGTACTTTAAGCGACCACCCTGTCTATATTACACATGTCCTAAATTCCCTACACACTTCCAAATATGCTCAAGATAGTACCTCTCACCCTCTCATGGGTTCTTCCTCGGCTATTATGGCCTCTACGCAATCCCTTAACATTCCTATTTCCATTATTATAACTACCTCTCCCCACATTACTCCCAATACCTCTAAAAACTACTTAATTCCTCTTTAGGCACCCATGAATTAGCTTCTTTATACTAGGACCTACAAATTCAAATCCATAAATTACAACAAGCTACTTCACATTCCTCTCCATCTCTTGATTCCTCACTTCTCCTTCACAACCCTTTTACACCCACCATATCTTCTCATCCACTACCTCCTAACTTCATTACACCCAAGATTCCTACCTTCAATGGCCATGGCGACCATCGAAGCACCTTTTCTCTTTCCATATGGTATGTATTGACTATGTGGATGACTTTACATTACTAGCTAAACTATTTCCTATAAGCTTGCAAGATTATGTTATGTGTTGGTTCTATGATCTACTTGTTCACTAGGTAAATTATGTTACAAACTTAGCCGATGTTTTCCTTCCACAATTTTGTAACAATATTGGCACTAATATCTCTTAAGCACAACTTTCTCAACTCAAATAAGGATCTAATGAGCATCTAGTATAATATGTTTTGTGTTATGAGACTAACCTTGCTAAGATGAATAATCTACTAGTATAGACCTAAATGATTTTTAGGTTCATATTTCCATAGAAAATATCACTCCCTTGGCCCAATACATTAAAGATAGTGGTCTAGCACATGCGATTGGTTTTCCCCTCTCCATATAATGTGCGACACAATACTAGCGTGTTCTTCCTTCTTTTACCCGAGAAATTGAGGAGATTAGGTATCCTCAAATTCAGTGATAGCTAAATTGGATGTAAGTTGCATAAATGTTTCCTTCAAGATCCCTGTGGTTGAAGATGCTAACACTCTAACCAAGGCACAAGCTCAAGGTCTTTTTGAGCAGGATAAAGAGAAGTATAAGGCAATGATAGCCAAGTCATGGCTCAAGACTCAAAAAAGAGGAGCTTCAAAGTTACCCAAGGTCATGTACATTTCATACTTCAAGGAGGAATTATATGATATTATTATCTTGTTTTCAAGGTTAATGGGTCTTCCCAACACCAATGAATTTCAGTATTGGATGTGTGTATACATCAATGTCATTTGTGAGGAAAACAAAGTTTGAATTGGGGAAAATAATATGTGAAAATCTCAAGGAGTAGTAGTCAATGTACAACAAAGTAAGTCTTTTTACATGACTTCTTATCTC
The DNA here is from genome assembly GCA_018340775.1 of Taxus wallichiana var. yunnanensis. Taxonomy (NCBI): domain Eukaryota; kingdom Viridiplantae; phylum Streptophyta; class Pinopsida; order Cupressales; family Taxaceae; genus Taxus; species Taxus wallichiana. Next base: position 350,402,534 of record CM031234.1, read on the forward strand.
ATGTATACAATTACAACATACAGGGTTTGGTTTGGTATTTCTCCAATGGATGATAAAAATAATGAAGCAACATATGAATTTTATCCTCAACTGACTTTTGAAAATAGAAAAAATCACTTTAGAAGAGTCAATGATTCCTCCACCATGTACATTCTTAGACTCGTAGAAGGAAATACAGCAAAGAGAGGATATCTGTTGAGGCCAAATAGATGATTACAACATATGGTAGTTGATTCATTCAATTCAAAGGTTTACATATATTAGACTAGTTGGATTTGAAGGTGCCCCAAACAAACTCCCCATGTACTATAATGAAAAGAAAATTTTTGTGGAAGTGTTTAGGCAACTAGACATGTTGCATAGGACTTGCAGGGACAAAAAGATATCAGGTATTCAATTCCCAATCACTTTGGGGAATTATACTTGAAGGACAACATTAGATGCTCATAATAAAGGACCATATCTACATTTAAATTTCATATTTTCACAAAAGGTCATGTTTTGACATCAAAGGCTTCATCACCAAAAGAATCTCGAATGAATTACTATCATTTTCCTACCCTAGAGGATTATTGGGAAGACTGTTTTGACAAATTTGATGTAAGGAAAATATATTTTGGTTGGCTTTCTTTGTAGCAGTTAGGGATTGGAAGATATACAAGGTGCCGAAAGACATGTCATATGATGACAAAGACTTTTATTCTCTTGAATACAATAAAACTATTCGAAATACACCCCTTCTCACCATCAATTGGTTTTAGAAGGAAAATGATGATCTTCAGGAGATAATAAACCGCCGAGTCATGGTGAAGACCAAAATATGCTTTGATAGAAAGATGAAAGTATACAAGGCGTGTGTGACTCAATCATCTTTCATGGAGCCTCAACATCTCAAAATTAGATTGCTACTTCGGTGCCTGAAATTCCTTACCCAATCAATTCCTTCTCCTTTACCTATGGAATCCTCAACTATAGTGTACTCTAAGAAAGAGAAGATTGAAAGAACTGGGAAGATAGAAGAAATAATTGAGGAAGAAGATAAATAGTCTCTCTCTCCAAGACTAATAAAAAAGGTTCAAAGAGTCGAACAAATTATTAACCTTTCAAAGGAAGAAGAAAAGGGGACAGAGGAGCATGAAGAAAGCAACTATGAAGGAGGAAGTACTGAGAAGGAATAAGATCAAGAAGACAAATTGAAGGGTGAAAATCTATATTCTAAGGAATTCAACATTCCCAATATCAAATCACCAATGAAGGAAGTATCTTCTTCAAGTGTTGGGACACCTACTCTAGAGGTATCTTCTCGCCCAAGCCCTTGGCTCTCTCGAATACATTTTCTTTAGACCCACTCACTTCTCCAAATTCCATTGACTCTTTCACATGTGTTTATCCCATAATTGATAATAAGAAGATAAATGCATCTTCTCAACTCACTGTTCCAGGTTTTGATGTTGTGGCTTCCTTCCTTGGTACAACTTCAACTCCTAAAAAGGTGAAAACCGCTTAAAGACGGTATCCAAATCAAAATGCCAACACTATCTAGAGATAGCTAAACAAAGAATTGAGAAAGATGAGAAAGGATTGACCCCGGCTTACTTGGAGTTGATAAGAATTACACTCGGTGAATCTACTCCTGAGTGGGAGGTTCATAACTTGAAAGAGACAGTCTCCAAAGTTATTGAGAGAGTAGAGAAGGGCATGAAAACATAGGAGAATCTTGAAGAAAAGGTACACCCATCTCCGCCATCAAATCCTTCCTTGCAAGTGAGAAAGTACTTGATCCTGCCCCTTTGACTTCTATTCCCCCTCCCACTATCATATCCAATGAAGAAGTTCAAGATATCAAGGACATTCATAACCATGCTTCTTATGAAAAATATATTGAATCAATGGTGGAGGGGGCATTGTTTTCTGGTCTCATTTTTATTGATGAATTATGTAAAGTGTATGATAACATTTCTTTGGCACATAGTCAATTTGACTCAATAATCACTAGATCGGAAAGGAGATAAAACTATGGCTGGAATGCATTCAAGATCTCAGAATTATGGATGCCATAGATGAAAAGATCCTCCTTGTAAATAAATTTTTTGATGATCCAAAGAGTAATATTTCTAGAAAGTGGGTGTTTGGGGTTGAATGGAAAATCAAGTTCCTTGAGGAAGCAGTTACTGAGTTGAAGAGCATGTCACAGAAAGGATAAGCCTTCAAGTTAGAGATTCTAGCTGACTTGCAAGCCCTCAGATGTCATATGTTCAAGGAAAATTCAACAGAGAAGTATTCAGTGGATGAAGTCAAGGCCAAGTTCGAGGAATTGATCATAGAATTTCTCTTCAAGACCGAGACTATAACAAAATATAAAATGGAGGAAATCGTTAAGATATATAATGTTGTCATAGAAGCCACTAAGAGTCCGTTGTTGCACGAGAATGGATGCATTGGATAAGAGATGGAGTATTCTTTAGGCAACTCGGAATAATGCCATGGTGAACATAGCCATTCCCAAAGGCATGGAGATTTTGAATCTCTTGTTAAATTCTGAAATCAAATACTCAAAGTGAAGACTCTAGTAGCACCATCTTCAAGTGTTCCTTCCCCTAGTTCCTAAGTCTTTCTTTTTATTCGTTGTGGTCTAAAGTTAGCTTTATCATTTTAAATTGTGAAATTGTAAATAAAGATAACTAAATTGCAATTATTTAATTAAGTGGAAACACTTAATTAAAATATAATGAAACTAGAAGATTTGATTGCAACCGCCCCTATTCCTATATAATGATTTTCCTTCATTGTAAAGGGGTTGTTGGATTTTGATGTTTTGAATGTAAAGACACATAACTACAAAGAATCAATATAGAAGAAGTTATTCCCTCTCATTTCTTGCATTCTTTTTGTTTCTTCTCCTTAACTTGTAAATGTGGATTTGATATATTTGAATATGAAACTTTGTGTTCAACTCATTTGATGTAGTGTTGAGAACTTTTTTTCTGCTGCATATAAGTCATGTGGGTCATTTAAATATATATAAATTCATGTTCTCTTGATATTTCATGTATGCATAAGTAAGATACCACTCTGCAATCTATATATTTGAAAGTGCTTCCATTTCCATTCCTCAAACTATTGATTCTTCCACCTCTTTATCTTTTGTATTGAGAATGATTGAATATGAAACATTTAATACATAAAAATCCTCATTTGAATATTAATAGATTTTATATTTGTAAATAAGTAGGTTTTTTGTTACTTGGTGAATAAGGGAACCTCTCGCATAAAGAGGAGGGATCGTTGTCCCCTAAACCGCTTTGCTTATATCAAGATAAAAAATTACAACCAACTTGTTTTTGCCACCATGGGGTATGTACTATGTTTCCCGCTGAAAAAATCTTCAAGTAAATCAGAATTCATAGCACACTAGAGGAGAGAAGATATACGCAAGGATAAAGATCCCAAGGTATTGAGGATCTTGATTTTTAGTTTCGGAACAACAAGGCTTTCAACTAACTCCAAAAAGAAGAGGTAAAGGAAAGAGTTCTTTGAGCTCTCCTCCTACAAAAGATAGATCTGGTTTATCTTCTCAAGAGGATGTTGATATCCAACCACAAGCAAGTCCTAGCACTCAATCTTTAGTTTTGGTAGGAGTTGCAGTTCCGTTAAAAACAAATTTTCCTAGAATGGTTGCACCTTTGCCTTGGGGTCAATGGGTTGGACCTTTAGCTCTCCCACAACCATTACATGATTTTCCAAAAGGAAATAGAAATAATTTTCCCAAATTCAAAGGTGATGGAAAAGTACATCCGGATGAGCATATTGCTTCCTTTATCATTTCCTATGGAGTGCTTGGAGTTGAGCACGAGGATGTCTCTATCAGGTTATTTGTTGAGACATTACAGAGAATGTTGTAGACTAGTTTTACCATCTTCCAGATGGTGTCATTACCAATTGGGATACTATGAAAACTCAATTTTAAAATGGGTTTAAGCATGTCAGGACGTACATGCTCTGCTAGCACATATTTCTCAAATCAAGAAGGAACCTTATGATCCCGAGTGAGTTTGTTGCAAGGTTTAATAAATTGGTGAATAAAATTCCGGTGGGCACTCACCCGATGATCAACTTCAAAAGTGTTTCTTCCTGAATTCCCAGCTTACACAAGTGATATATGCACTAAGGAGAGCTCATCTTGCTACTCTAGATATTGATTAGCATTTATCAATTAGTGTAGAAGATGACCTGATAATGTCGGGAAGTTGAGGAAAGAGCCACCCAAAGATAAATATTCTACTTCCGGGAAAGCTAATTCGAACAAATGGTCTAAAATTTGGCTAATGATTTGATCACTATCAAAAACAACTAGCTCGAGCGATCCCTACACATATATACCAAGAAATAATTTTCACCTTTGAAATCATCTTCATCTTATTCACCTAAGCTATAAATCAAGCTCCTCCTATCAAGTTCCCATTCAACAACTTGTGAAGTAAAAGATCATGAAGATGAAGTGGAAGCGAGAAGATATGGAGGAACTTGAAGAGGTTCAAGAAGATGCGAGATGACTCCCGGTCAACTTTCTTACCACCGAATGAGTTGATGATGATTATGATGAAGTGGTAGCTGATATAAACATCAAGTCCTACGTTTTTATGACAAGAGGACAACCGAATAAGAAGAAAGAGGTGATGCAACCTATCACAAGAGATAAAACCAAATAAGTTTCAGTCCTATTCTAGGCATTGTAAGAAGAGGAGCTCCCATTCCTACTACTGCTGGGAAGAAGGTAAATACCACATCTTCGTCTAATATTCCTTCTACTTCCTCTTTTGTTTCTAACACAAATGATCCTTCCACCCCCATCTCTAAAACACCCTCGATCAGTAAAGGTTGATAAACCCAAGACTTCTGTTGTGTCAAATCCAGAAACCTCATCTGACTTTGGGTCTTTTGATATTACCGATCATCTTAAAAAGACTAAAATTTAGATGTCTGAGGCCGAGTTTTACCAAACCCACCCCGAAGCCTTTGCTCAAGTAATTAAGTTTGTCAAGTCCAAGCCTAGCCATTCATCCAAAACTTCTAAAGGAATTTTGCTAGCCCCTAACACCTCTTCCCCACAAAACTTAATGGCTTCTACACCTTCCACGTATGAGAAAATCAAGCCTTTCTATGTCATGTTGTTCATAGCCGGTCACAAGCTCAAAGAATTGTGTCATTTATTCAAGGTCGTCGATAACGTAATGCCTATAAAATTTACCCATGCCCTTGGCCTCACGTTGACCCAAACCTTTGGCTCATGTTATTCCATGGAAGCCAGGGAGCTCCTCTTGTTGGAAGAATCAAAGATGCTTAAGTAACATTTGTTGCTTTTCCAGAAAAGAGATTCAAGGCCAAAATCTTGTTGAGAATCCATCGAGCATGGATAGCATTTATAAACCAGTGACAACTTGTAAGATTTGGTCCATCATAGGGAGAGGATAATTATCCTTTAAAAAGGTCTCAGTTTAAATTCCTAGTGTTTACACGCATTCATAATTCACCACTCTTCTTTCTCACTAGAACAATATTAGCTACCCAAGATGAATGGTGAATGGGAAAAATTATTCGAGCATTCAGTAATTTTTGAATCTCTTGGTAAATTGTACCTGTAATTTTGGGATTATATTGTCTCTTCTTTTAATGGAATGGTTTGATTCCTGGCTTTAAGGGAATATAATGTTGCATTTCCCTTGGTTTAAAGTTTTTCAAATCATCATATGAATAATCCAGTACATATGTTCACTTGTTTAGCAATTCAACCTGCTTTTTTCCTTTCTTCCTTAGTACAACATTTGCCAATGCTAACAAACTTGGGTTCCTCTTTGCTCCCTATATTGACTTTCTCATATTCATTCAATTGATGAGCTTCATATGATGACTTGGATTTGATATACCTATGACATTTTTCAAATAGATCTTCTAAACTTACTAAACCCTTAGGTATCTTATTTCCTTTTAGTTTTATGTAGTCATCTTTACTAGATTCTTCTTCAACTCCTTCATCAAACACAAGAGATGAAACAAACTTGCAATAACCAACCTCACTTCCTTCGAAATACAACTGATTGAAATCATCTTTGATTTATATGAAGGAAATCGTGTTCCGATCATCATTGAATACTTGCCAATTATTTACATTATCCAGAAACTTAGTCTATGTATCATCTCAATCGTGAATTTTTCTTGAGTGAAGTTTGGATGAGGAATGAGGAATGACCTAGAAATTTCTACAAAGATCTCTCTTGTGTTATCTTCTCTAGGTACAACGTTGATAGAAAACACATTCAACAATTCAATAGAATCCCAGGACCAAGTTCCTATAGTGTTTTAATCTTTGGTTCTTCACTTGAAAATATCCTTTGACGTGCTTAAAAATAAGTTCAACATATCCGCGAGCATAAAGATTCTTTATTCCCATTTATATTGGTACCGCTAGGCCAAGAAGAAGGGCCTCATACACAACCATATGATGGTGGAATCAAATATGCTTACGTAATATTTGTGCTCAAGGACTTCAAACTCCATCATACACCCATTATATCATGATTATTTGACCACCTTCTCTACACAAGAAGAAGAAGTGTGTTATGATGGTCAAATGGAAGTCTTAAACTTGTCATCCAAGATCCTCACATGGAAAATCCCCCTTCTTTTATGCAACTACAAGGACCTAAAAATTCTTAGTCTTTATACAAACAAATTGTGTGATACAATACATGCATCCCTTGTGGGCATGGTGGGAAGTCTATCGTTATTTCTAAGACCGCACTCCTAAACCGCTTCATTACACAAATATGGCAAGTCTAAATTTGATTTTTGATTGAAAAATGGAATGGGTAACTATTGGTTAAATTTTAATTTCAAAAATACAAAGTGGTGTGTGCTCTTAAGGCACCCATCATTGATTCATCATTAGCCGATATGTTATTTACGTGGAGAAGGCAAGTAGAGGCATCAATTCCGGAATGTTGTCAAATGCTAGGAAATTTGCATGATGCCAAAAATTGGCATGCCACCGGAAATTTTGTCAAGTATCGTGAACACATCCAACATGTGTCTATTTTGATCAATTAACCTTTGGTAGCATGCTTCCACCTATGCCAAATGGAGTATGGGAATGTTTGACAAAATTCCTAAAAAATATGTAGTCTCATGGACTACAATAATTGTGGGATATGCAAAAATGGATTTTTGAAAGGACCTTGGAAACTTTCAAGAAAATGCAATTAGCAAGCGTAAATCCAAATTCTATAACCTTTGCCAACATCCTCTCAACCTCTGTCAAAATGGGAGATTTAGAAATTGGTAAGTTCCTCCTCAAGAGCCAATATGTGCTTTGAAATGCATGGCAACACTAAATATGGCGAAGTGGAGTGTTTCCTATTGCTTGTCCGGGTTTTAGTGTGATCCCAAATTTTGTTCTTAAAAGCCACGAAAAATGAAAAACAAAAAAGCCACATGAAATATATGTATGCAAAATCTGGAAGCATGTGAATTGTTTGAAAAAATGCCTAAAATATATGTAGTCTCATGAACTGCAATGATTGCGGAATATGCAAAAATGGGATTATTGAAAATACATTGCAAACTTTTAGGGAAATGCAATTGGCATGCATAAAGCCAAAGTCCACAACCTTTACTAGAATCCTTTCAACTTCTATCAAAATGGTAAATTTAGAACATGGCATTTTCCTCTTCAAGAGCCAACATCTATTTGTCCTGTGAAATGTATGGTAATGCCTCAATATGGTGGAAGCAAAGTGTTTTCTCGCTACTTCTTTTGCTTTTTAGTGGCATCCCAAATTGTCTTCTGGAAAGCCAAAATGCACAATTGGCAATATTAGTGATGTTAGTAATGAAGAAAAGGATGTTGCTCAAACAAAATACGACGTGCCAAAATATCAAAAGTATTTCTAAGCATTAAAATCTTACAAAACAAGGAAATGTATCATTCTAACAATTGCACAAATCTTCACATATTCGTGCAATTTGTCTTAGAGAAACTTAAATGTTTTACTACTAATCCATGTCATGTTCAAATTAATTTTGTTTTTATTTCATGTCAAATTTTAAAGTATTTTGGCCAATGCTTTCTTACTCACATTACACATTGTGTTAAAATATTATAAATTAGGATGTCACGCATATATTAAAAGAAACACAATGAAAACTACTACAAAATAAGGCAACAATTTTCCCAAAGTTGTATTAGTCACAATAACAGTATTGAAATATTCCTAATAAGGAGGTCACACATATATCAAAAGCAACACAATGATAAGAACTACAAAATAAGGCAAGGGTATCCACAAGGTAGCACAACTAAATAATGCTAGTGACATTGGTTCTGGAAAAGAGAAGGCCATAACACAACCTAAGGGCATCAGCTAGATCATTAAAAGCTTCTCTAAACAGGAAACCTTCTTTGTATATTCATGTTACGAATCTTAAGAGAATTTAATGTTTTTCAACTAATTAATGTAGAATCTGGTAAAAGTGGTTATTGTATTGTTTCAATTGTTTAAGAAATTCATTAAACGCCGAGAGGAAATTTAGGTGATTGGAAAATTTCAACATTGTGAAATGATTGGATTTAGAAGAACTTCCCTCAACTTGATCACATCTAATCATCGTACTTTTAACTTATCAATCTTTTTAAGAATTTACTTGCATATATGTTTTTATTAGGGCTAAACAAGGCAAGAGGGCCTTCTTGGCATAACTAGTAGTGATAGTAGTGGCAAAGAGAAGTTTGTTAACACAACTTTGGGCATGTCGATCATTAAAGGCACCACTAAATATGAAATCTTCTTTGGGACAGGTAAGCTCCTAAGAGTGCACAAATATTTGAATAATCATGCACTGGAACAAACTCATACATAAAGATGAATTATCCTCATTTAAGCATAATCTAACCACTAATTTCTTCATGTTGTTATGTAATATCCCCTTCCCAATTGAAGACCTTTGGCCTATTTTGTCAACCCGACGGCCAAAGGGTGAACACAAGGGTGACTTAAGTCACAATAAATTATTATAAAGTGCCTATAGAAAATAAAATAAAATTATTAAGCACTTATATTAATTTATTTGGCTTAATAGAGAAAAGCACTTATAAATAAAAATGGTAATCTCTAGAAAGTGCAATTTGCCTTGGAGCAAATATTTGAGGTTAGAGAAAGGTGCAATTATATTTTTATTCTCCCTAGGGAGAAATGGCGACTTGCCTTGAGGAGGAATAAGGGAAACATAGAAAGGACCAAAGCCCATTTCATTGTGTATTCCTTCTAGGAAAAATGCAACCAGCTTTGGGAGGGAAAATAAGTATTAAATATCCTTTTGTATTCTCCCTAAGGGAAATGGTGACTTGTCCTAGGAAGGGAAAATGGAGGGTAGAAATTGCATAGAGAAAATCACTACATGTTGATTGGATATTGTGGAGGTTGTTTTGGGTCTCTTCTCTCCTTAAAAGGAGAAGTCGACTTGAGGAGAGACATTCTATGCTATAATCATTTTAATAATTTTTTATTTGTGTCTTAAGCTTGTAGCTTTTGCCAAAAATATCTAAGGACGAAAACCCTTAGTATTTTCGCTGTGGATTAAAATCCCAAAAGAGTTTGAGAGGAATTTCTACACTAGATCTTCCATAGAGCTTGCAAAGAATTTTAGTCATTTCCAACAGTTGTGTAAAAGGATTTGCAGATTTTGTATCAAGGGTATGAAGAATAATATTGCAGCAGTATTATACTATTTTTCTCTAATGGAGCGACCCATCTTTGGCTATCATGATATGTTTTGAAGACATTCCAAGGTCTGAAATTTGCTGCTATCTGTTGTATTAATTTTTATGGCTCAAAAGAAGGCACTTTCAATATTTTTGGATGGATTTATATTGTTGTTTCAGTCCTCTTTTATCTGCAGCTTCTGAACTATTTTGCATGTCAATTTTTGCATCTTAAAACCTATTTTTCTTCATGATTGGGCTGTTAAAAATATAATGATCAATCTGGGATAGAAATAAAATTATTTGATGGTTGTTTGTGGAGGTTTTATCAACAAACCCTAGTCACCATTATTGAAGGATAATTGCAGCAGTCAATAGATATCATTTTGCAAGGTCTTTTATATGTATTAGGGTCTGATTTGGTCTCATAGGTGCTACAAAATTGTTTGGAGTGAAAGATAATAAATTATGGGTTGTTTGGTGTGAAGTTTATGCAAATACCCAAGTCGCATTTTGCAGATTTATTTCAGTTTTGCAAAGTTTCATTTGATCTGGGTTTGGGATTGCTATAAATCCAATATTGGTCCTATTGTCCCATAAAGGGGACATTACAGTGGTATCAAAGAGGTGATCCTTGCCACATGTTGTGGAAGATATTTTTAAAAAATCGACATGCAGAACTCGTAGAGAGTTACAACCATGGTGGGGTAAGATTTCTATTTTTGATGGTACTAATAAACTTTTCGTGAGATCATGGTTGCTAGAATTGGAGGCATACTTGCTATCAAACCCTATGTGTGTGGAGGATGCCCTCAAATTCATCCCTTATCATTTGGAAGGGATAGCAAAGGATTGGTGGTATCATTTGATAAAGACCCAAGGGGAAGAATTTGTCTTCTTTGATGACTTTAGCCAAAGGTTCATGGAGAGGTTCAATGTACCGGAGGAAAAAATGAGCAAGTGGTAGAGGAGGAAATCAAGGAGCTTGAGCCCAAGAAGGAAGAGAACTCCAATCCGCAAGTTGATGATGAGAGTTTGGTGGTGAAGGCCCAAATTCCAAATGATGAGGACTACTTTCAACTTGTTGCCTTGTCCGAGAACAACAATACATGAGGAGATACATGAGAAGCAAGATGGTGAAAAGAAAGGGGATAATAATCAGCTTGTTGGTCCTAACATAACATCAACTATTGGTGATACCCCAAGGCATGAAGAACATAATAATGTGCCTTATTTATTGTTGCATATTCCAATTTATTTCCATCATGAGATGCATGATAAGAGAGAATATGGAGTCTTCAATATGAAGTTTGTTGAACCATTGTTCCAAGTATATGTATATGAGCATCTTGTGGATAATGTATGGTAGCAAGTTTTAGCCCACTGATAGGAACAGGTTTCAGGCTTGCGAGATCATTTCAAAGATGTTTTGTCTATTGTGCATGGCACTTGGACAAAACAAAATTGGAATTGCTTGAGGGCAAACAATTTTGGGAAGGGGGAACTGTAATATCCCCTTCCCAATCGAAGACCCTTAGCCTATTCTGTCTTCCCGACGGCTAAGGAACGAACACAAGGGGGACTTAAGTTCTATTACTTTATTATAAAGTGCTTAAAAAAATAAAATAAACATTATAAAAGCACTTATAATAATTTAATGAACTTAATAATAAAATAAAATATAGAAAAGGCAAATACATGATAAAGCACTTAGTATAAATTGTATTTATTTAGGAGAAGTGTGACTTGCCTTAGGGGCAATAAAAATGGTTAGAAAATGTAAAAGCTCATGGGACAAATGTATTTTCCCTAGAAAAATGTGACTTGCATTAGGGGGAAAAAGTTGTTGGGAAAAGCATTTAATATGGGAAAATATTAAATGAAAGCAAGGAAAATATTAAATAAAGTAAGTGAAAAACATTAAATGAGGCAAGTGAGCTGATTGGATGACGAGGGAGGATAGTTGGGCCATTTTCTCTATACAAGCAAGTCACTTACTTAGGAGAGGATCATTTTTTTATCTTCTAAATTCATATTTGTATGATGGAGCATGTTAGCTTGCATCTTCAATCTTCTAATAACGAAAAACCCTTAGAGCCATAATTGAAGGACGATAACCCTTCCTTTAGTTTGTGAGAATTCTCTACACAAGGGTTTCCATTGGGCATCATCAGATTTTCAATGTTATTTCAATCATTCCAACGAGAGAATAAAGCAGTTTGTAAAAGGGTTTGTGGAACAAGATTGCAACAGTTAATCTCTTATTTGCCCTAGGTGGAGCGACCCACTTTCTTGCAGATTTGGGTGCTTTGGAGGTACTTAAAAATCTGATTTGTATTGCTATATCTTGAGGTGAATGTTGGGAATCAAAATAGCTTGTTTTCTTAATTTTTGGAAGGAGTAAAATATCAATTTTCAGATCTGTTCATGACAGCCTGTCTGCAGATTTAAATTAAATTATTTCAGTCCTCTTTTAATCAGAAATCTGCATTTTTGATCTGATTTGGGCCTTATAAAATCAATACTTTAGTTTGGAATAAGAAACATTAAGTTAAGGGGCTGATTTAGTTGGGTTTTATACTTAACCCAAGTCACAATTTCCTTTATAAATTCAGATCTGCAAAAGTAAATTTAATCTTTGTGTTATAATTTGTGATATGAGGATTGGGGTTTGCCAAAAATCCAACTAGGGGCAAAAATAGTCCCAGGGACATTACATGTTAGTTTGCTCATTTTGGTAATAATCATGGAGACTATTTTATTGTTCAAAGTGTTGGAGGTCTTTGGCCTAGAGACTATATGTGAAAGGTGTTGGCATGCACATGGCACATCAACTATTTTACAAAAAGCCTCGAAGAAATTTATCTTTCTCATAACAAATACACTATGGAGGCCAGCCATGTTTATGGACTTTACATAATTGTTATTGTTTTATTTTTAGCTTAACATGGACACCTCTCATAGTTCACTATCGACATAACCATTGCACCTCCTTTTTCGCCTCGTGCAAGTGCTATCTTATATAAGATGTGATATTATTCAACATACTAGCATGTCTTTAATCTAATGTGAAAGGAAGCCTTTTGAAAATATAGACTCCTCAACAATGAGTGACAAATGAATTTTTAAGCCCTCGGTGGTTGCGTCTTTTGTTGATATCTTGAAACATATTTATAGATTTTGATTTCCATAATCGATTAACCTTTTATGTTCTCCACTAAAATGCTTGACAAATTTTGTAGGAGTTAAGACCGTAGTCCCTAGCACTCTCATCCATGCAAAAGTTCCATTATTGAACTTGCTATAGTGTTCGATTTCCAAAGTAAATGAAAAATGGATTAATAACATGACCACAAGTAATTGATTTGTCGTGTACTCGATAACAATAAGATGTATGTTTGAGGCCATATTGTTAAAAGAAAAAAACTCGGTGTGCTTAATCGCTAGCATCTTTATAGTATTCAATGTTCATTGCTTGAATCTTTGTCTGGACAATATTTAGAGAAGTACAAGCACAAATAATTCATTATAGATTCTTCATTTTACATATAAGCCACATCCACCTAGAATTAAATATATGAAATCTATCGATAAAGGTGCATGTTTTTGCAACATCACGAAACTCAAATTCTATTCTCCTTCCCAACTTTTTCCTACTTCAAATACCAAAATTACTTGTGGAAATTTCAACATTTCCACCCCTTCCTTTTTTGCTTTCAAGGGTTATGGTTGTGTAACCATTGTGGCATTTAGTGAAATTGTCTAAGAAGCATTAACACACATGGCGCCTACATAGCCACCCACATGCCAAGACCAACAGTTAATCACGTTTAAAAGTACAAATAAAAACAAACTTGTGGAACACATTTTTTTATTGAATCAAATTGCAAGGATTAATCGCACAAAATTCTTAGGCTTAAATTTGCCAAGCACTAGGGTTTTCATTCCGCCAAATTCACCTGGGGCACGATCTCGAGCTCATCCCTTATTTATTGGTATCACCTGGGAGTGGAACTTTGGTGGATGGCTAGGCAACACCTTTTACACAATGATACGCACTGTGAGACCACAACCCTTTTGATGTGGAACGAATTTTTAAATGTGATTTCAATATTCAGCTTTGTATCTAGCTACCCGACCTTCCGAAAATAACCCACGACACACCTACATATACCATTCATTTGCCTAAATTTGGATCAAATTTTTATTGATAGCTTGTACCCTATAAAATTGAAAGCAACCATTGCATGGCTATATTTCCCTTCATCATCACTTTCTTTCACTCATATATGCTATTGAATAATAAATGTTGATCGATTGTAAACAACATGTAAATAACTTTCGTTGCTTTTTCGTCTTCTTCAAGAAACAATGGTAGCATTCCGTAATACTATTTGAAATTGATAAGAAGAAGAAATAGTAGTTGTCGGTTGAGCCATGGTGTAGGTATAAATCAACAGAGTTAACCGCCGCCACTCCTAGATTCCCATCTCAAGAATGTATGCGCAGTGAGAACCCCCTCTAGTAACACCGTCTTCTACCAATTCGGATCTTCCTCGGCCTAAACAATGGAAAAACAACAAGCTGACCAATACCTTTCCTCTTGTAAATAGCTTCCAAAAATACAATAAAAGAAAAGAGACATTAGAGAAGGGAAGACAAGTAAGTAACTTTAGCCACCTATTGGCCACCAGAAAGCAATGTGAGCGGTGAGTATGCATATCAAATTTATCTAAGGCACATTAGAAATGAGGGATAATGACAAAGAAGAACAAGAAAAATAAAAAACAAAAATAAACACTTGCTTATATTAATATTCAGTTTTGGGTGTAATGCAGACTTGAGCTCTTTACAACATGATTTTGGCAAAAGCTTCCTCGCTACACTTCTTTTGGATATTAAATGACTAAAACTACTAGCTATTTATAGATCCTCGCCACTAGAGAATGTGTTAGAATATGCAGAGAGAGAAAGAATAGAGAAAAGATGGATTGCACACATTTGAGACTGTGTGTCCGTCTATTTATTATAAAAGAAATAGTTACAAAATGGTTGATGTAGTTACAACCAGTTACAACCAACTTGTAAAGAGACACCTTATAAATATGCCTTATATTCTTATACCCCCTCTTAAGGCTTATTCTACATAAAGCAAAAAACAAACAATCTAACAAAATAGAAAAAAACAGAACTACGCAATCTTCAAACACTTTCACTTTGAAAGCAATGCTATGATAAGGTAGGGCTCCATCAAGTTGCTTTGTGACCTTCGTAAAGGTGTAGCTCTCGAGCTGAATTCCCGAGTTCCTAATTTCCACCTCCCCAAACTCCCGAATCACAGATCTCCCAAATTATTGGACAACCATCCATACTAAGCCATCCACAAGCTTCATCAAGTTGTCTCATGACCCTCGTGAGGGTATAATTCCTAAGATCCAGTCTCCCGAACTATTTGAGCAACAATCCATACCCAAACTTCATCTACTCTGTATCCTTTCTTGCCTTCAAAGTTTAGAGCATCTTTATAATGCGTATTCATCACTGTCCTCACTACCTTCTGCATCCGGTGGGTCTTCAACCATGGCTATATTGGTTGTATTTGATATGACTTTACCCTTGAGCACATCATTGGCTCGAACACGACAATCCCATGTTGTGTGACCTCTTTTCTTACAATAATGACATTCAATCTCCGATTTATCTTTATCTGATCTTCTACGATATTGTCTGGTTCTAGAATAGAATGCACTTTCTTGCTGGGAATGACCTTCTGCATCCTCTGTGGTTCGTTTTTCCTCAGCTAGAAGAGCTGCTATCATATCATCCAAAGATTGAGATTGAATTTGACTGAGGGTAAAAACTACATTGCTATATTTGGAAGACAGACTATTTAATAGGATAGCTTTGGCATCCTCATCCTCAATCGCAGCTTTGACTTCTGCTAGTTGTCTGATCAGGGACCTTAGATTATTGATGTGGCTTGACATAGAGACTCCTTCATCCATTTTGAACCTATATAACTGAAGTTTTAGGGAAAATTTGGCATTGATTGCTTTTGCTCCAAATAATTTATTTAGAGTATCCCAAATTTCCTTCAATGATTTGTCTAGGTCTACATGATGAAGTTCAGAGTCAGAGAGAGCAAGGCCAATAATAGCTTTCGCTCTATCATCTCTGCTTTGCCATTCTAACAATTTCGATGCATCGGTAGGTGTTGTCTCTTTCCCGTTTACAATGCCCCACAAATTTTTATTCATAAGTTGCATTTGTATTTTTATTCTCCATGTATGAAAATTTAGACCAGAATATTTTTCTATGAGCATTTCCATTTTAATAAAATAGAATAAATACAAGCTGCGTATTTTGGCAATGAATAAATAAAATAAAATAAAATACCAGTTACACAGCCCGTGCCCTAAGCGCGAGTAGTCCTTTGCTTCGTGTCTTTCCCGCCTTTGTGTGAAAAATGTTTGTGCCCTAACAATTCGTGACTATAATAATGCACCATATTAGCACAAATCGCGACTGTAAAAATGTTTAAAATCATGATTTTTCATGGCTATTAAAATTTAACTATTTGTGCTCGAAAATACTGTTATTTTCCTGAAAAACGTGCCATTCCCCACTATATTTTCGTGCTCGAAAATACAATTAATTTCTGAAAAACGTGCCATTCGCCACTTTATTTTCGTGACTTTTTTTTTTCTTTGAAAAAACATGTGTATTCTTCTGATTCGTAACTGGGCAGCATGATTTTTCGTGCCCTAACTGCATTTCTGAGTTGGACTCTTCTCCTTGCCCTTTCGTGACTTATCCTCACAAAAACGAATGTGTCTTGTAAAAAAAAACGTGACTGCCCTCCGAGACTGTGTTCTTCTTTGAATCGACTTATATCTCGCTCGAAAATCATAAACGAAAATGTGATCCTTCTACAGCGTGCCCTAATGGGACTCACGAAAATATCTTTCTTCCTCCCTCTCTTTGCTTGCCCCACGCTCTGATACCAATGTTAGAATATGCAGAGAGAGAAAGAATAGAGAAAAGGTGGATTGCACACATTTGAGACTGTGTGTCCGTCTATTTATTATAAAAGAAATAGTTACAAAACGGTTGATGTAGTTACAACCGGTTACAACCAACTTGTAAAGAGACACCTTATAAATATGCCTTATATTCTTAGAAGATGAGGCCACTTGGCTTTACATTTAACAGAGTTAAATTTGCACGTAACTGCATTAAAAATGACTTCAAAATCTGAGAAATATCTGAAGGAAGCACCATTTCCTTGGGATTTGCACTGACATGTCAAAAAATTCACTGCAGGATAATGTTCAATGTGGGTAGTTGGGAGTACAAATTCCCAAAAAAGACCATACATAAAAATCCTGGTACGGAATGAATGAGATAACCTCGAGAAAAATAATTCCAAATTAAAAGACCGCCCATTAATCAGGAGTGCAGCATTTGCTACACAGATTCTATAGTTTCGATTAACAAATGAATAGAAGCAGCTCTTGAATTGTACAATTTGAATATTACACGATAGAAGCAGAGCTCTTGAATTGTACAATTTTGAATATCACACCTGTACAAAGTGATCAAGGAAAAAAACAATGCTGGAAAAACTTATCCCATGCATCACCAAATATAATACGTACACTGAAATCACCCACTAAAAAGGTCATCCTCTTGTTAGTCAGGAAGGAGCCAGGCATGCAACTGTTTACTAGAGCAGCCTAGGATAAAATATCAGTAGCCCACGACCCAATAAATAATTAGATACGAAATAATGGTAGATGAGGAAACAAGGTGAGGAGCAGAATTAAATGGAGGTTCAACCAATTGACAAATCTAGAAACCCTCCATATCTGATATACCACATGCTTTTTTAATTGTTATATGCAGTTGGCGTTACTAGGCAGCTGTTTTGATGCCACTCCTAAAGAGGGGATTTTAGTTCCAGCATCATTTCCCACTCCACAGTTGAATGCTGACCACTCTAGGTACTCCAGCAGAAGCTCCAACCCTTGCTCTCTCAATTGCTCTAGAGGCATGCCTGGAGGCTGGAATTAATTCTCTCTGGTTCTAGTAGAATCATATGCACCATCATAGCCCTCAACAATAGTTTTCCCCTCCATGATAATTAAGGCGGCTACTTTGATATTCCACCTGGCTTGAACCAATTATCTTGAACAGGCCCCTTTTCTCTAGTAGATGCTCCCATTTTGTGCCCTGTAATGACCATCTGAATGACCTTTTGAAGGGTTTGTCACCCTCCTCTGGTAGTTCTGCTTGCCATTAAAAGAAGAATCTCTGTATAGTTCCCTGCCATCTGTTTGACCACTAATGCCTAGACCTGGTGGAATCATGCTATTATCAACACCTCCTGATCCAGATTGACCATTTCTGCTGCCACCTGAACCTGGCCTTGAAACCACTTCCCTTTCATAGCTTCGTCCTCCAGAATTTGGCCGCACATAATCACTTCCTCCATTAAAGCCTTGTTGAGGATAACAAACACCCACTGTTCCTGGCCAGATTAAGTCTTCTCTTCCATACCTGCTGCCACCAGATCCTGGTCGTGAATAGTTGTCACCTCCAGAATTCAGTTGGGAGATAACCTCCCTGTCACAACTGTACCTGTTAGAGCCAAGGCAGGGAACTACTTCACTTCCATAACTTTTGCCACCATAGCCAGAGAAGGATGTCACTTCCCTTTTATGCATGCCTCGACCGGAACCAGGACATGAGGACCCTTGCCTATCATACACACCTCTACCTAAACTAGGGAAAGCTAATGTTTCGTTTCTATACCTGCTTCCCCCGATACAGAACGAGCCAATGATTCATGTTCAAACCTGCTACCACCTGATCCAGATCGTTGAAATACTTCCCTTTCATACCTGCTCCCACCTGAACCAGGACGGGGCAATACTTCCCGTTCATACCCACCACACCTGACACAGGTCGAGATAATGCTTCTTGTTCAAACCTGCTATCACCTGACTGAGATTGAGGAAATGCTTCTCTTTCATAGCTACTCCCACCTGAATCAGATTGGGGCATTACCTCCCTTGCATACCTGCTTCCACTTGATATAGATTGAGGGAATGCTTCCTGATCAAACCTGCTACCACTTGATATAGACTGAGGGAATGCTTCCTGATCAAACCTGCTACCACTTGACCTAGGTCGGGGTAATGTTTCCCTTTCATACCTGCTCCGACCAGACCCAGGCCAGACCAACACTTCCCTTGCATACCTGCTTCCAGCTGCCCCAGTATGACGCAATGCTTCCTTCTCATACCCACCACCACCTAACCCAGGTCGGGGCAATGCTTCCCTTTCATACCTGCTCTCACCGGACCCAGAACAGGCCAACACTTCCCTTTCATGCCTGCTCCCACCTGACCCAGGACTGGGCAACACTTCCTTCTCATACTTACTACCACCTAACCCAGGTCGGGCAATGCTTTCCTTTCATACCCGCTCTCACCTGACTCAGGGTGGGGTAACGCTTCCTTATCATACCTACTACCACCTAACCCAGGTTGGAGCAATGCTTCCCTTTCATACCCGCTCTGACCTGACTCGGGTTGGGGCAATGCTTCCTTTCATAATACCTGGTTCCACCTGAACCATGCCGAGATAATACTTCCTCTCATACATGCCTCCTCTGGATGGAAGAGGTAACATTGCTTTGTTATCCCACAAGCTGTCTATCTCAGATCGCCCCTCTTTCATGGTCACAACATAGTCTGATTGTGCCAACTCCACAGGGCAAATGGTACCATAGGTAGGATTTTCCTTTCTGAAATCATCACTTTGATAAATTCGATCAATACAGCCACCACGGCCTGGTCTTTTATTACTATTAGCATTGTCTAGCCTGACCCGAATACCATTTGCTCTCTCATCATCAGCCCAGTCAGAAGAATTATCGTCACCCATGAGATAAAAATCTCTCGACAAGGATCGCTCAGGTCTTTCAGTCACCATCTCAGGCTTAGCCAGTTGTTCCTCTTTCAAATGCGAGGGCCTGAAGAACCGTGGTCTTTGGGGATGAAATCGATTCATATCAGGTTGCTTACCATCATCCAAGTTGCTTTTGGAATGTGCTTGGAAAGAAAGTTGCTGTAATTTTCCTAGCTGTTCATTTTCATCAAGCCAATTGTCCTTTGTTTTTGCTGCAATTCTTTTGTTTGGTGCTGCTGCCCATTTGTATTTGCTAGAGAATGCGAGGCTTTCAAAGAAGGAAACTCATCACCATGAAGAACTGTCCTTTTTCCGCAGTGACGGGTTCCAGCTTCACAGAAACAGATGACACAGAAGTGGAATGTGAATCTCTAAGACTCGGAGGAATGTAAGACTTGGGCTCATTAATGGGATACACAGGTTTAGAATTATCCTTGATGATACATCCATTTTCTGAATCTATCTGTGAAGTATTGGAACACCCACTGCGATTATCTGCAATACGTGTCGAGGACTCACTGCTTTCCTTCTTTAAATTCCCAGTGGTTCCAGAGCCAATCCTTACTGGCTGCTTCATAGGATAGGTAAGAACAAGCATCCCATGGCTGGCTCCTTTTGGCCGAGCTCCAGATCCTGGACTGTTCACTGCAGTCTTCACAGCTGGCTCCTTCTTTCCAAACAAATCGTTCAAATTCACCGAAGCAAACTTGTTGATACGAGCCATTCAATGCCAAACAGAATTATCTACAGTAGCGATCCAGATGTAGCAAATGAATAATAAAAGTTATTAAACAAAACTCTATGCAATAGAAAAACAATTATGTGACATTTAGTCAAAACATATGGCAGCATTTTGAAAATGATAATTTAGCTAAGTATTTGTTCAGATTCGTGATAGCTGTTAACATTCATAACAATCTAGCAACCAAAACTGGAAAGATAATTGAGAACAAATATTTTGACTCGAGAATGCAAACAACATTAATAGAAAACGTAGATTTAGAACTTATTTCAACTCAAAAAATTAATCATATAAACTCACCACAGATATTTTGACTTGAGAATGCAACCAACATTAACAGAACACGGATTTAGAAGTTATTTCAACTCAACAAATAAATATATATACTCACCACAGATATTTTGACTTGAGAATGCAAACAACATTAACAGAACACACAGATTTAGAACTTATTTCAACTCAAAAATAAATATGTATACTCACCACAGATGGGTTATCTTACACGGAAAGAATAATGCTCATGACAAGAAAACAAAATGTTGACTACAAGTACAAAGTGATCTCGGCATAGCCCAAGTGGTGCGTGCAGCCAGAATCCCTTTGAGATAAAATCTAACTTAAAAAGCCAATGGTTCAGAGCAAGCAAAGCAAGGAAAATAAA
The DNA here is from genome assembly GCA_018340775.1 of Taxus wallichiana var. yunnanensis. Taxonomy (NCBI): domain Eukaryota; kingdom Viridiplantae; phylum Streptophyta; class Pinopsida; order Cupressales; family Taxaceae; genus Taxus; species Taxus wallichiana. The sequence continues at coordinate 350,423,666 of CM031234.1, forward strand.
CCTTGATAAATAACAGGACTCTGGACATTTAAAAGTAAATTTTGGCAGATTGAATAGAATTTTGACACAAATTCATACAAACAACACAGACGTGTAAGCTTTATAAGAATACAGCAGAATTTGCCATAAAATATCTGGAAGTAAACATACAAAAGCTTGTGAAGAGATTTTGGACAAAGTCTTGGCAAACAAATTACAAATAAAATAACCACGACAGTATGTAGGTAAGTTTTATAAGAAACCAACAAATCGTCATCTAGAAGTAAAACATAACAAAGCTTGTGAAGTGATGTCTGACAATGTCAAGTAACAAATAAGAAATAAAATATATGTTGATCCACAGCAGCATTTGATCCAAACAAAACCAAAAAAAACTTCGAAGGCAGAGATATTTCCTTTTCAGGGCTTTTTAGCCTTCAGAAAAGAAGAGAGCCATACTTAAAAAATGACTGCTTATATTTTGCTAAAAACCTGAAAAACTGCAATTCTCACACACAGATGCATCACGATCTCATAATATTTTGAGAATAGATTTAAAAACCTGAATCGTGTAAAGAATTTATTCCTAGATTTCAAGACAAATATTTGAACTTAAAAGTAAATACTGTCTGAATAGAGAGGATACTGACAGAGAAATCAACAAAAACATCAAATAGGAGTAGGGTTAAAACTTAAAGCTTAAACAAAAGAAACAAAACTCAATACAAAAAAATCCACAAGTACAAACTAAGGAAAGCCATAATAATCACAAACAGTTTTGATGTCCCTACAGCCAGAATCCTAGCTGGATGAACTCACAACAAACTATGCACAAGCAAAATATTAAAAGAATAAAAATTAAAGACTGCATGAAAAAAAAAACACAAACAAAACTTATTACTGCCTTGAATACAAAATCTACCAATTTTCACACAGAAAGCAATAAAAATACAGTGTGATCTCAGAATTTTTGAGTAAACAAATTTTAGAACCCAAAATTGTGTAAATGAATTAATTTACAGTACTAAAGATTTCTCCCTAGAATACACAAAACCCTAAAAAATCACAAGGTATGTAAGGTACATAATAAGATGCAGTGCAACAAAACTTTGAGACAACACTTTTAAACCCCAAATTCTGAAAAAACTTATTTAAAGGTAATAGCTATATACAAATTCTATGGCTTCAAAAGTAAAATCTAGCATACCAAAGAGAATGTTGACAAAAAAACCAGCAAATTCAAAACCATTAAAAGCTTTGATAAAAAAGGTACAAAACTCACTAAAAAAGTGCATGAGTAAATAATAAACAATCAACTAAGAACATTAAATTCAATTGTGCACAAGCAAAATAAACCAACTCAACTCTCCCACCTATTAAAATTAAAATTTAACCGTGCAAAACATGCAATATAAACCAAATCAACTCAGAAATTTCTAATCCAATTGTGTGTAAGAGACGATGTAAACCAGATCCAAGAATGCTTTGAAAGAAGTAAAGATCTCATAACTTTGAGACAACAAACTTTAAAACCCCAAACTATGTAAAGAATTAATCAACAGTAGTAGGGGCGATACAAATTGTATGGCTTCAAAAGTAAAATCTAGTATAACAAAGAGAACATTGACAGACAAACCAACAAAACCATTAAAGTTTTTATAAGGAACAAAACTCCTACACAAGATGCATAAGCAAACAGCACACAACTTTTCCCACTCATAAAATTAAAATCCAATCATGTATATTATGCAACAATAAACCATATCAACTCAGAAATTTCTAATCCAATTGTGTAAGAAACAACGTAAACAGGATCCAGGAAGACTTTGAAAGAAATAAGATAGGCAGTTTAAAAAGGGAGGAAAAGTGCAGAGGAAAGACATTAAAAGCTTTGATAAAAAAGGTACAAAACTCGCTAAAAAAGTGCATGAGTAAATAATACACAATCAACTAAGAACATTAAATTCAATAGTGCACAAGCAAAATAAACCAGCTCAACTCTCCCAGCTGTTAAAATTAAAATTTGATCATGCAGAACATGCAAGATAAACCAACTCAACTCAGGAATTTCTAATCCAATTGTGCGTAAGAGACAATGTAAACCAGATCCAAGAAGGCTTTTGAAAGAAGTAAGATCTCATAACTTTGAGACAACAGTAGTAGGGGCAATACAAATTGTATGCCTTCAAAAATAAAGTCTACTATAACAAAGAGAACATTTGACAGATAAATCATAAACCAACAAAACCATTAAACCTTTCATACACAAGATGAGTAAGCAAACAATACAAAACTTTCCCCCTCATAAAATTAAAATCCAATTATGGATAGTATGCAACAATGAACCAAATCAACTCAGAATTTTTAATCCAATTGTGTGAGAAACAACATAAACAGGATCCAGGAAGACCTTTGAAAGAAGCAGGGTAGGCAGTTTAAAAAGTGAGGAAAAGGGCAGAGGAAAGACATTGAAAACACAAATTCTCCCCAACTTACTAGGCAAACCACAATTCCCTCAAGGAAAGCCACAAAAATATAAACACTTGCAGAAGTTCCTATGGCCAGACTCTTAGCAAGATCAACTCAAAATCCTCAAATTTAACTTTGCATAAAAAAGTAAATAAACCTTGATCAAACATGACTACTTTCAAAGTAAAAGTACTTACTAAAAGAAAACAGAAAATAGAATTACAAAACATAAATATTACCACCTTCAAGGTTCATTTTGCCTTCTGAAAAAAAACAGAGCCTGAATTGAAGAATGGAGCTTCAACTGATTGTAAATATGTCATAATTTGCCCAAATGCCCCAATAACACCTAAAATAAGCACTTTAAAATAGAAAGAGAAACAGAACAAAGAAATTACGGCCATCAAGGATTATTTTCCCTCTTTAAAATAGAAATTGCAAAATCAATGCTTCACATAAATTTTAACGTGTGACTTCCTTAAATACTAGAACAACCTTCTTCTTAAGTACAATAAGTATTTAGTATAGTTATAAAACTGCGAAGAAGAAGTATTAAAGCCTTCGGGATTACTTTCCCTTTGAAACAATAGAGAGCTTCAAAAGAATGAAAATGGACAGTAATGCCCCTAATACACTGGCAACCTTGATTTGTCACTTGTGAAGCCACAAATATAAAATGAGATCCAGAAATGTTTTCAATACAACAAGCAAGCACATTTTAAAAAGAAACAAAAAGAAGGCAAGAGTTTACTCACCTCTTAGGATTATTTCACTCTAAAAAATAGCAAGCATAGAGCACAAAAACTAAAATGACTGATTAGAATGATGATAATGTATGAGGCTAATAATATGACGGCCTTCTTCAATTGTAACCTAAGCATTTCAAAAACAAAAAAAATTGAAATTTAAAGCAAATATACTACCACTTCCAGAAATTATTTTCCCCCTGAAACAATTGCGCCTAAATTGCAACATGAATACCTCAAAATTTCAAATGAATGAAAATACAAGGAACTTCCCTAAAAATCTATAAACCCTAGTTTTCACAAAGATAACAAGAAAGATAAAGCAAGATCTCAAAACTTTAAGAAATCTTCTAGAACCATCAATTGTGAAAAACATTAATTAACAGATTGGAATCGGAAAATAGTATCAAAACCAAAGAACGACCACCTCCTCAAATGAAAATATACAGGAACCCTGTTTAAATCACTAAAACCCCTAATTTTGACAAAGATACAACAATGTCTCAGAATATTGAAACAAGAATTTGTTCATTTTAGTAAGGGTGTCGAGGGACTCTAAAGAGTCCTGTTCCATCCTAGGGAATGACCTAGAACAACCTGCTTACCTGGCTGAAGCCTTTGATCTAAACCAAAAAAACGACCATCTTGAATGAAAATGTACAGGAAGCTTGCCTACATCACTAAATCCCATTAGGGCCTTAATTTTAAGAAAGATACAACAATATCTCAGAAGCTTGAAACAAGAAAGTCTTCTTTTTGTTAGGGGTACCAAGAGACTAAGACCTCCAGTTCCGTCATAGGAAATGTTCTAGACCAGCCCCCTTACTGACCATTCAGTCTGGCTCTATTGACTGAGACAACAAGTTCTAAAATCTTGAATTGTGTAAAGATTTAAATTAACTGTTGTGCATAAGCGTTAAATATTGCCCGCACTGAAAGACAATGAACAAGAATTTTCTCTCAAAACACTAAGAGCCCTACTTTTCAGATTTTACCTGAGTAGCTGGATTACATAAAATCAGTGTTAAGCGGGATGCATCCCCTAGATTTTGGTGAAGTCCCGGACATCCCGAACGTTTCGGGACTTGGCGAACGTCCCTAGTTTTAAAATATCTTTAAAAAAAGTCTGATGCTTTTACTTTTAAAAAGTTTTTACTTTTACCAAAAACATTAAATTATAATCTTGAAAGTACCTAAAATACATTAAATACAATTTAAATCCGTAAATTTCTTTGAAATAAAGTTAAAATATTTAAATAGTAGTTTTATATATTATTTTAATAGCCGTCCCCCTGCCGTTCCCAAAATTTGGGAATTTTTTTGCTGTACCGGAAACCCTGTCCCCTGTCCCCCAGATGTATAATTCATCCTAGGTATACCCGATCCAATCCGTCCAGGCATACCCACAGGTTTTTGCCCTTTTTATTTTTATTTATCATGACATTTGGCATTTAGTTACAATTATCATTTTTTTGCCCTTTTTATTTTAGTTTATCATGACATTTGACATTTAGTTACAATTATCAATTTATCAGTAGATTTTTTGAGATTATTTTGTTTAGTCTATACATACTGTATGGATAATTCTCGTTTAATAGTCTAGAATTAGACTGTTTCGGTACGGGTACAGGTACAGTACGCTGATACGGCAAATTTTTAAAAACTTTGGGTACGGTACGCTGTTGGGTACGTTTATATATATATATATATATATATATATATTAAAGAAGCATTTGCATACTTATTGAAATTTAATACTCATACAACTTACAATCATTCATAGAACATGAAAACAAATTTCCAATACTTTGAGAATTGAGACTTGAGTTTGTATTGATTCATAATGTTCAACCCGGGAGTCCTGCTCGAATTGGTACTGTAAAATAGTTTCATCTGGATTTCGAACAAATGTCAACTATTGAATAACATTCAAGAGTCCCCACCCCATAAATTGGACATTTGGATGCCCAAGGCTGTTGCAATGCTTCTTGAATCCATCCTCGCTACCCTCCGCACTGCATCCTCGTAGCCAATGCCTGAATTAGATCCAGTAGTTCTGCCTCTCTCCACCGCAAATTCATTGTAGCCCATTTCCACAGCCTTTTCAACAACCGTTGTCGTAACCAGAATTTCAAGCCCTATGCGCCCCGCACATGTGGTGCTGTACAGATTTCTCAAATACTGCTCTCTCCTTTTAGCGCTGTTCACCTCTGACTCTGATGACATATTGAGCCGAGCTATACAACCTGATATGGCAGCGTCACAGCCTTGCTTTTGAGCCTTGCAAATATTACAGCAACAGCTGGTCAGAGGAACTTCCACCAGCCGCTCGCAACCACAAACCACACAAACATTTCCCAGAAAGGCAAGGTACTGAGCCACATGATGCAGCAGACCTTCCACAGCATTGTTATTACTCAGTTCGGCCTCATTCCGTTGCAGAGTGGCCATTATTATGAGTTCGGTGTCAAAAAAACGTTTTTCCCTGTGGGTACGCTGCGGGTACATACCCACAGGTCCTGGGTATGGAAATCCGTACCGGGACCTGTGGGTACGTACCAGCAGCGTACCATAGCGTTCCTTACCCGTACCCATACCAGGTACATTTCAGGCCTGGTACGGGAGGGCCTGGAACGTTTCGGTGCAGTCTAGGGCTAGAATATTTATATTTTTCATTTTTTTATATTTTTTTGTATGGTCAAACCCAAAACATACAGCATTTGGATTTCAGTTAGGTATTATCAATATATATGTTGTGTTCATTTTATTATGTTGTGTTCATATATATATATATATATATATATATATATATATATATATATACACCGCCATATCCAAGATACACCCAGGACAAAATAAAATCAAAACTGTACCCAAAATGAACAAGTAACTTACCAAAAAGTTACAGCAAGATCTTAGAATACGTGAGGAAATTTTCCAAAACCCAAAATAGAGAAAAGATCCAATTCAGAAACAAAATAAATAGATCTGGAAAAATACAAAAATGTATGCCTCCAATTAACATGAATATATATATATATATATATTACACCGCCATATCCAAGATACACCCAGGACAAAATAAAATCAAAACTGTACCCAAAATGAAGTTACAGCAAGATCTTAGAATACGTGAGGAAATTTTCCAAAACCCAAAATAGAGAAAAGATCCAATTCAGAAACAAAATAAATAGATCTGGAAAAATACAAAAATGTATGCCTCCAATTAACATATATTGTGTATATATATATATATATATATTACACCGCCATATCCAAGATACACCCAGGACAAAATAAAATCAAAACTGTACCCAAAATGAACAAGTAACTTACCAAAAAGTTACAGCAAGATCTTAGAATACGTGAGGAAATTTTCCAAAACCCAAAATATGAGAAAAGATCCAATTCAGAAACAAAATAAATAGATCTGGAAAAATACAAAAATGTATGCCTCAATTAACATATATTGTATATATATATATATATATATTACACCGCCATATCCAAGATACACCCAGGACAAAATAAAATCAAAACTGTACCCAAAATGAACAAGTAACTTACCAAAAAGTTACAGCAAGATCTTAGAATACGTGAGGAAATTTTCCAAAACCCAAAATAGAGAAAAGATCCAATTCAGAAACAAAATAAATAGATCTGGAAAAATACAAAAATGTATGCCTCCAATTAACATATATTGACATAATTCCACCTCTGAAAACTTAAACACCTTATTTTGTCAAAAAAAGATCAAAAGAGATTCAGCCATATCCAAGGTATACCCAGGACAAAATAAGTACCCAAAATGAACCATGTGCTCCCAAAGTGAACCAGTAACTTACCACAAACAAAACCACGAAGTTACAGCAAGATCTTAGAATTCACGAGAAGATTTTCCAAAACCCAAAATAGAATACAGATTCAATTCAAAAACAATTAATTTTTAATTGATTCAAAAGAAACAGATCCGGAAAAAAACAAAAAATATATGCCTCAAATTAACATATGTTTACATGAATTTGACCTCAGAAAACTTAGATACCTAAATTTTTCAAAAAAATCAAAAGAGAATCAACTAGATCTCACAATCCACCTAAGAAAACTTCCATTGTGTCAAGACCCAATTAATTATACAGTGTAAGCAGAATGATTTGATCTAAAAATTAAAAACTAAAACAAACCAAAAATGAGAACATCAAATGAATAAAATCACTATGGAACTTCCCCTACAAACACACAAACAAAAATATATCATAAATAAAGATACAACAAGATCTTAGAATTTTGAAAGTATATATTTTAAACACCAAAATATGCGAGGATTTACTAATGAAAAAGGAAGAAAAATATATCTTGCCTAAACCAAAAAAAAATTCTACATCAAGGAAATCAAATGTGTAGGAAATCTCCCCAATAACATCTCAAGGGAACCAAAGGCGAAGGAAACCTTCTCAAGGGAGCCAAATGCGAGGGAAGTCTTCCCAAAACAATATAAACTCTAATTTTAGAATATTACAAGATCTCATAATTTCAAAATACAGGTAGATCTCAGAATCCCGAGACAAAACACTCAAAAACTCCATTGTGTAAAGATGCAAATACCTGTACAATGTAAGCAGCACAATTTTATCTATGAAAAGCCTTTTAAAAATTGACTGCCTCAAATGAATGAAATCACACAGGAAATTTGCCTAAAAATAAACAAAAAAATAAAATAAAGAAAACCACAAAGATACAGCAGGATCTGTGAATTTTGAAAATATATTTTTAAACAACAAATTGTGTGAAGATTTAATAACAAGAAGGAAAGAAGAACATTTTTTTCTAAACAAAAAAAGACTACCACAAGGGTACCAAAATGAAGAGGAAATCTTCCCCAAAACACTAAAATCTTTAATTTCAGCATAATTTCAAGATACCACTAGGTCGTACAATCCCGAGACAAAACACTCTATAAACCTCCATTGTATAGAGATCTAATGTAACTATACAATGTAAGCGGAACAACAAGCCTAAAAATAAATAAATAAATGCCTCAAATGAATGAATTCACACAGGAACTTTCCATAAAAACACAAAAAATCATAAAGAAAAGCACAAAGATACAGCAAGAGCTCAGAATTGAGACCATATTTTTCAAACCCTGGATTTTGTGAAGATTTAATAGTGAAAAGGGAAGAAAAGCAATTTTGAACTAAAACATAAAAATGTTTACCTCTTGGGAGCAAAAAAACACTGCAAAAGTTCCGCAAAACACTACCAACGTAGTCAGACTATACTGCAAGATATCATAATTTCAGTAAATCTTTCCCAAAACACTACAAACCTAATTAAAATATACTGCAAGATCTCATTATCTCAAGCCAAATTGTTTTAATACCCTCAAATATGTAAAGATTCTAATAACTGTCCAATGCAAGCAGAAAATTTTGACCTAAAATCAAAAACCTAGGACAAACTAAAAGACAAGTACCCCAGATGAATTAAAAATGCAGAAAATTCTCGCTAAAATACTAATAACACTAATTTTCACAGGTAAACACACCAAGATACATCAAGATTCAATTATGTTAAGATTCAAATAACTTTTCAACACAAGCAGATTATTTTGACCTAAAATCAGAAGCCTGGGACAAACTAAAACACAAGTACCTTGAATGAATTCAATATGCAGAAATTTCTCACTAACACACCAAGATACATCAAGATCTCAAAACCTTGACAAAATATTAAAATCCAAATTACGTAAGTATTTTTATTTGACAGAAGAAATAAAGTATCTTTGATCTGAAGAAAACAAAACCTGAAACAAAAGAAAAAATGGCTACCTCCAAGGAACGAAAAAGAACAGGAATTCTCCTTCAAGCACTAATTGCAATAATTTCCATAACACAAACAGCAAATTTAAAGCCAGATCTCAGAATTTCGAGATATAAAAATGCTAAAACTCACAAATGTCTACAGATTCAATTAACCGTACAACAATAATTAAAAATCAAGACCTAAACTATAATGAGGCGATCAAACCAAAAAAACTCGAATTAACCAGTACATATCATATCATGCCTTCCGAAGCCAAAATATTAGAGAAGTTAATATAAGTACAATAGAAGCAAACTTCGATTTAAACAATCAAAACCCTCAAAAAAACCAAACCCTAAATGAATGAAAATTAACAAGAATTATCCCATCAAAACAATAAAATCCCTCATTTCCACAAAACAACCACAAAATTGAAGCCAGATCTCAGAACTTAGAGATAAAATAATCTAAAACTCTCAATTATGCAAAGAATCACTTAACTCTACAACAGAAGTGATAAAAATGACAGAAACTAGCATAAAACATAATCAAACCAAACAATGCTCGATTCGACCCCAAATAAATAGTGCCTTTGCTAGCTGAATTATGTAAATATTTAAAACGGCACAAAAGCAGAAATATAGTACCAAAAGAAACAAAAACCTGAATTTTTATTTTTATTTTTGAAAAAATGCTTTTACTCAAATGAATGAAACTGCACAGGAATTTTCCCTCAAAACGTTAAAATCCCCAAGTTCCACAAAGTTACAACAAGATCCCAGAACTTGTAGACAAATAATTATAAGAGTCTCAATTGTCTAAAGATACAACTAACTGTACCACAAAAGCCCGATTTTTTTAATTAAAAAGCGATAAACTAACATAAAACGTAATTTAACGAAAAATATGCTTAAGATACCCCAAAAAAAAAAAACCTGTAAATACTAAATCGTACCTTTGCAAAGCCGATCAGATGACTGGGCACTGAATCGAACAGAATTTAGCAGATTTGGGAAGCTTGGTGGGAATCGAACCCCACTCCACGGGTAGAAAAATAATTAGTTTTATTATTATATTTGAAAATATTGTGGTGGGATTCGCAACAACTGAAAACAAGGCGGGCGACTGTTTTTGTATGCACACAAATATCCGAGTTTAATTTCTTTATATCATATAGAATGGTGGCCGACGGGATGCCGTCCAGCTGGCTTGTCATGGACGGCTGAGATTTTTTGTGATGAAAGATGATCGTGTTTGACAGCATATAGAGCCAGACTTCTTATATTTGGCGGTGCCGCCATTTTTAGTTAAAACCGACTTTTTTAAAGCGGCTTTTTTAGCGGTATTTCTGGGGTTGGGAATATACCGTTGGTGGCCAAGGTATGACAATATTACCGTTGGAGTAAAACGATATGTTTGGTAATTTGAGTTGAAGCCTTGGAAGACCAATTTAATTTCGGGGTAAAATGTTGGGTAGGATTTGGAGTGTAACAAAAGTAAGTAGGATTTACACTCTAACAAAAGTAGTTAGGATTTACCCTCTAACAAAAGTAGCTAGGATTTGGGAACAAGATTATTTGAAACTTTATTATTACATTTTATGTGAATCACATAAACTATGTCTAAACTTTTATTATGTTTTTTTTGGTGAACAATTATAAAAAATTGTTTCTGAAATAGTTTGAAGAAAAATCTTTGCAAATATTAACAATAAATGGAAAAGTGTCATGCTTAATTTTTCGTTTCATATCTTTCTTTCCCTATCATGATTTTCTTAACAAAAGCTTGAATCTTGTTATCTCATCATCTTTATTTGTAATAGTGGGTTATGATTGTGAATGTGTTTATACCATTTGAGGCACTTCGGATATTATATACAACTCATTCCTAAACTAACCCCATTATGATGCTTCATTATGATGCAAAATTTATACTAAGATAATTAATTGTTCACACTTAGATTTTAATCGCTAAACATGTTCTTGTCACAAGTACACAGGGGTGTATTCTTACAAAATTGAATTAATGTGAATCAAGCATATATATGAAACCTATTCTTAAGTGGTATCTAACACAACTGTGGAAATTTCTGTTTTTATGGGCCTACAAATAACAACATTTATATTGTCAATCTAATTGTTTATCAAAATGTTTGTTTATCTCACAAAGAACATTCTTGGATGTTGAGCGACAAAGTCCATGTATACAAATTAAATTTGTGGGAGCTTAGCGCTAAATCCTAATTAACTTGGAGCCGCATTAACATTGCAAAACTAAAAATGACCTAAAGACTTGCGCACTTGGATCGATCGCAAGCATTTTACAAATGATATTCAATACACAAAGAAAGATATTCTATTCAACATACTGATTACAAATAATACTGAGGCTAATAAATAGCCATGGAAATAGAAAACTGACTTCCTACAAACCAGGAAGTCACACAACAAAACACTCGTTAATATCATTACGGGTACAACAAAATTATATTGTGGAAACAATATAACAAACCTATATTATTAATAATGAGTTATAATATAACTCATATTAATAATATTACAATATAATAATGAGAGCACTAATTAAATAATTCCTAACATTCCCCCCCTTAGTGCGAACACGGGGAAAACACCATCTTCAACCAAGCAGCATGCCACTCCGTAGCTTGCACATGGTCTTGATCCTCAACACTGACTGTGGGAACTACATCATCCAGGGACCGTTCAACCTATTAGATGAATACATGAATTGGGACCGTTCAACCAATTCACATCAACCATCAAATCAGTCTGATCAAGAACACTTCCTGCAATAGTATCAATGGTACAAATCATTATCATCAAGGGGGACACACAAGCACTACACTGCACACAGGAACAGGGATGCTCATCTATTCTTATTCATCACACAAGACACAAAGATGTCACTAAAGCAGTTTGCGGCCTCTGAGGTAGTGACGAACTTGAGGACGCTGATTGTCCTCCTGCCTCCGTTGCCTCCATCCTCCAACTATTTTGCTACTTACTTAGCAGATATGGAAATGAGGCTCATTTACAAACTACTGGGTGTCGGTTTCCACCGAAAATGCACCCCCCACTTGGACGTCGCGTACAAGCGATAATGCGTCCAATAGTAGAAATGTGAGGCAAATTTTTTTATTTTTACAATATTTTGACTTGTTGACTTTTTGACAATAGACTCATTTACTTTTTATGATTCAAACTTAAAAAAACCTTTTACGAGTTATTCATAAGGCAACCCACTCACGAAGTAGACTTGGTCCTCTATACAAAATAGCTGATTAAAAGGGCAAGGCCCAAAACAAATTAGTTAAACAGATAGATATGCAGCGTGCATCGAGAAGAATTTGCAGACTCTCCATTGCTAATTTGGAGAGCACCATCAAATTTTCCGCTTCTTTTTCTTTCTCTGCAACTAAGAGTATTGTCTTACAGAGTTGTGCAAACAGTGTGGGTGTCAACAGTGGAAAATGGATGAGATGTTACTTGCATGGTTTAGCAAGGGAGAAAGGATTGTTCGATTCTATTATAGGGGAGCGGATCAAGGGGTCCCAATTTAGGCGGGGCCTTATTCAACAAATCACCGCCGAACCTGTAAGAATGAAACAGCTTGAAGATTCTGACGCTGGTAAGTATTTTACTATGGCACACTTTGTAAATTATTGGTAAATTTTGGGAATGCATGCCAGATGCGAGCAGAATCGTGGAATTCGCAGGAGAATGAGATGTGGTTTTCTAAACCATGAACACTTTGATAACAGGTATTTTTATCAAATAATGTCTGATCCACCGGTTGAACTGGCGTCCGAGCTGGAGTTTCCCAAAGAGACTTGTATACAGATCACACGGGTGCAGAACAGTCGCTAAGATTTCAACAAACTAATTTACAGATCCATTATTCAGCCTGCTTTTATTCTTTCAACTCATACGGCATCGACAGGAACAATTTGGGGTCGTTGTTGAAACCAGTGAAATACAAAACAATAGTTAAGCTTCCAACCAGTGCAAACGTGGCACTCAAATTTAAAGCAAATCAACAGAATGTAGATGAGGTATTGGGCAGTCACGTGTTGCAGATGGTCTGATAGAACATTTGACAAATAGTTCACTGACCACAGCCTCTACCAAGCCGTATTCATCTAACAGCAGGTGTAAATAATGATTCCTCAAATCCTCTGCTGAATATAAATCCAACTACAAAACATTGTTACAGGCGGTGGGCAAACTACAATGTGGCACGATGTGGATGAAGATTGTAAAAAATAAGCACAGGCTACAGGTAGAAGAATGCACAAAGGACAGATCACAATTTTCTAGAAAGATCAGGTTGCAACGAATAGAGATGTACAAGAGAACATAATCAGGCTAAGAAATATGAATACATACTAAGTATTTACCATCAAAAGCACCAAGAACACAGATCTTGTTTCTGCAGGTTTCCACACGACTGCACAGGTATGTGAATGTGCGCACCAAGAAAAAAACAACTGCAGACTCTTATCGAAATGAACCTTGCTCGAAGAATGGAGACCGGACGTATGGAAGAGGCATTTCTGGATCTCAAGCGCTCTGATACCAAATATTGATTTGGATCAGACTGCAAGCATTTTACAAATGATATTCAATACACAAAGAAAGATATTCTATTCAACATACAGATTACAAATAATACTGAGGCTAATAAATAGCCATGGAAATAGAAAACTGACTTCCTACAAACCAGGAAGTCACACAACAAAACACCCGTTAATATCATTACGGGTACAACAAAATTATATTGTGGAAACAATATAACAAACCTGTATTATTAATAATGAGTTATAATATAACTCATATTAATAATATTACAATATAATAATGAGAGCACTAATTAAATAATTCCTAACAATTTTCTATCGTTATAATGTCACACAATGATGATTGTCAATGTCGTTGATAACTGAATAAAGATATGACTCGCAAATAATATATATATATATATAATGAGGGTCGAATATTTTCAGCTATCAACAAAGTGATCTTAAGACCGAGCGTTGCACTACATCTCAAATCCAATGTAGTTATATGTGTGTGTATGCAAAATTGTGCCTTAGGTTGCTCTTGTGTGTGTCACACTTGATAGCAAGCAAGTAGCTAGATGTAGAAAATGTAGATACATGTGTGCATGAAAGAATGAACTTCCCCTCCTGTGAAGTGTATGTAGAAGTAGCATTCTCTTGTCCCTTGTGTGGAGCTAGAATGAATGCTTGAATGCTCTTAATAATGCTCTTGAGATCACGGGGATTCACTTAGTAAAAGTGGTGGTATAACTAAGGGTATTAAAGCTTAACCTAATTATTCATGGTCCTCTTATTATTAGTCAAAACTACCCCTATTTTATTTACCCCTGATTTCTACCCCAATATATTAGACAAAAATATATTATATTTCTCCCAATTTTTTTAATATGCATTTCTTTCGAAAGATAGTTTGAAGCCAAAAATACATATTACAAGTCATGTTAAGCTTTATGCATTTATCAATAGCTTCAAATAATTAAGATGGTGAAATAATATCACTTGTGTTGAAAAGCATACTCAATTCTAGTTTTCTACCATCTTATTATTTCTTGGATTTATTTATTAAAAAGAGATTATAATTTAGTTTATGACCACACTCCTTTTGCATTTTAAGGTATTTACGAAAAACTAGGGTTCAAAAATTTTATATTAAAAGTAAACCTCTATTTCCTTTGGCCCATCTCTCTAACCTACCCCCAATACCTGATTCAAAACATTAATAAATTAAACCCTTTCACCCCCTCATGGGTATATTGAGTTTAATTTTATTAATTTTAATTACCTCAATATGAACCCACGTAGGATATTGGCTTAATGAACCCCCGTGCTTGAGATGCAACCTTAGGTGGTGATAGCTAATGCTTAATACATGGTCCTTTATTATGGTCACATAACTTTATATTTATATGATTCCTTTGCTTAAATTTTGTAATTCTTCCAAAAATGTCGAATACCAAAAAGATAAGATGTCTAAATGGCTATAAAGGACCCACTATTGGTGAGAAAAATATAAAGAGGTCAGGGGCACCCATAAGGGACGGGAGGACTCGGCACTAACATCTTGGCTAGGCATTGGTGTCTAGAGTGAGAAATATTGAAGCATGAAAAGACTGACTAGGTCAACGGGAGTGTAAGACAAAAAGAGGAAACAAAAGCAAGCAAATGCGGCCAAAGACATGGGTCAATTAGTACTTTTCTTACTTAGGAATCATATGAATAGTAGTATGTGATCAAGACTAGATATAATACCCAAAGTGTGTGATTTAGTGTCTATAGTTTGTTCCACTTTATGTTGTTGAGAGAAAGCTTGGTAACATAAAGTAGATAGAGATGTGTACCTGATAACCATGTAGATTGATGCCGAAGAGTGTGCCAATGAAATGGCCCTTTTGGGGATTTTAATTAAAATTACTATTTTGGAAATGATATTATATAGCAAACTTAAATTTATATTGCAATGATTTTAATCTTCACCAAATATCTTGTAATATCCTCATGGGATATTAGTAATATATTATTATTTACTTGCAAAATAAACAACTTAGAAGATAAACCCCACTAGGGTTACCTCAACTAACCCTAGTGTCACTACAATACAACCCAAATGGGGTTGGAGTGAACCAATGTGAGGGTTTAGATGGGCAATCCAGTCAGTATTTATACTCCTTTTTCTAATATACTTTTGCAGAAGTAAAATAATAAATAAAACTGTTGAAAATCAATGAAAACTTTGAAAATCCATAACTTCAAAAATATTAACTCTTTCGAAATGAAACCAAGTGCAACGGAAAGGGAAAATTATGAGCTTCAATCCAAAATAAAAACCAGATCTGTTCACACACTAGAAACCCCTCAAAATAGCTCCCAAAATCCTAAACCCAGTCGCTAGGGTTAGGGTAAAATCTGCAACACAATTCCAACACTTTTCTCTTCACTTTAAGAGTCAATAAATGCAGTTCCAGATCTGCAATTAATAAATCTAAACAACAGATTTATAAATACTTCAAAATCACTCCAAAACACTCTTAGCATATGCCAAAACAAGTTGACTTCATTGAGTAAAAACCAGCAGCATGTAAATAAAGATATTCATCACAAATCACACTTCAAACCCTCAAAGCAAGCTTAGATCTTCTCCCAAAAATGGCGCC